>SJYX01013960.1:441373-469635 GCA_006410675.1 Oreotragus oreotragus | reverse complement strand
CAAGGGTGATTCTCAATGTGGGGGATAACTTGAGCAGCTTGTCTTACTGACTGCTGCCACACAGTCTCAACTGCTTTCTTGGCAAAGGTTTGAAGAGAAAGAGAAGTCCAAACCCCACCTCCCTTTCCAAATCCTGGGGATTAACGCTGTTGTTATTTGCTCTTCATGTCAAGCTAGCCCAGAGGAATGGGCAGGGCGAGTCAGTGGGATCAAATCAGCACATAGGGAAAACAGCCTGAGTTCCTCTATTCTCACAGGCTGCAGTGATGATGTTGGAAGCTTAATTTCAAAACGCTGGAGGCCCACCTCCTTCCTATGTATAAAAATAATAATGATGAGCCCCAAGTAACTCAGACATCTAAGATAGCCTTGAGTGACTTGCGCGAATTCACAAATGAGAGTTAGGACCCCAGCTATGCATTAGAGTAAATTCAGATAAAACATTCTTTTTGACTTCAGATCTGAAATTCTGAACTGTCAGAGGGCATTAGCAATATGTTCAGTAATTAAATAATTTTTAACTCTCTCCTTGGCATGGGAAAGAAGGGTTAATTTATCTCAATGCGGTTCTTATTTTATTTTTCAAATAACTAGATAACTCAGTGGAGCGATTAACATTCTAAAACAACAAATGATCATGTTACAGCAAGGTCCTGACTTACTGTCAAGTCTCCAAGGTAAAAAGGCTTTGAGCCGATACTGAAACTCCATCCTCTTGTACTGAGGTATGGCTCCTCGTAAGGTAACATGTCTGGTGCCCTGCTGTTTGGGAGTGACCCCAAGGCAGCCGTGGAAGATGAAGTTTCAGCAGGAGAGACTGAGGCTCTCAGAGGATTTGCTCTGTGATACAGAGACCCCTGCCTGTGAGTGACAATTTCCCAAGAAGCCTTCACTGATAATATTAAGTGATTGTGACTGTTCAGGTCTTTTGCCCTGAGCTGGTGATGGTGGTCTCTGCATTTAAATAGTGTGTTGACTCTGGATGGCAACCCTGGAAAATTTTAGAAGCCGGAAAACATCATATGGGGTCTTGAAAGACATAATTCAGACATACGAAATACATTTTCTCAGACATTCCTCTCTTTCTCTCTCTCTCTCTCTCTCACACACACACACACACACTTTCTTTATTTCCCACTGGGGAGAAATTACTGCATGAAATAAATTTGAATCTTCAGTATTTTCTCTTCCAAATATGTTTTCCTTAGTTATCATATAAGATGTCACATATCGTACAACATACAAAAGAAGAATCACGGAATGTTGGCTTTTCTAGCCATTTAAGTTTGCTGTTTCCCTGAATAAATCAAGTTATAATGGAAATATTCCAAAGCCAATGATATCTCAAGGTTGCAAGTTGTTATTTAGGAACTTGCTACTCAGGGTGATTTTAAGCTTTAATATTGTGGACAGTAAGATATGCTGCACCATTGCATTTATAATGAAAACATTGGTTTGCAGTTGTGAAAATCTTAAATTCAGACTCAGGCGTGCATTAGAGATACTGGCCTCCAGTTGCCTGAAAAGTCTATGGGGAGGAAAAGTTCTTTTGAACAGCAAAACCTACCATATGGGCGCTTGTCTGAGTGAACCTCCACTATTACATAGGATGAGAACTTGGCCTTGGAGCTGAATGAGCTGCTGAAATTTGATCAGTTAAAGGCCAGTCTGCAGGAAGCTGTCATCACCTTGCAAAACTTAAAAGGGACCCACTTTCGCTTTCAGAGTTTTTATGGACTGCGGGCTATTTCTTGTACTGAAGAGCTGCAGCTAGTCTCAGTCTTTTCATGGATTTGTATTGGTTGTGGCCTTTTGTTTGTCTTGTTTTGCCTTGCCCCATGCTTGATTTCTCTGTATATCTCTCTGTTGTATCTTCTGTGTGCCCAGAGACTGGAATGTTTCATCAGTGAAGATAAGATGTCTCACTTGTGCTTCTGGCTATCTTTCTCATTAGTCCTCTTCACTCCTGCTGCTAGTTTATAATACAAAAGCCACACCCTTATTTTTTACCAGGGGTTCACAGAAGTGCTTAGCTTTGAAGTGAGCACCGGTGATGCACTTGTGAATCATGTCTTAAATGTGTACATGCATCTAACACAGAGAAGCAGCACCTTCCTGGCAGACTCGGTTATGGCAGTATTTCTCAGAAGAGCCATCTCCACCTTGCAGGACTATACTTGTCTTTTCCATCGTGATCACACGTTGCAAAGCATTTCTTCTTTCAGGTGGATTTGTTTTGAGAGGGACAAGAATCAAGAGTTTTTTGCACTGACAGAAGTTGCTGAAAAAGCATTGAAATCCAATAAATATGGATTGTGATGTGATCCTTTTAAAGACAAATTTTAAAACCATTTTCGCTTAATATGTTTTCTTATTTTGCCATGTAAACTTTAACTGTGTCTGATATGTACACAAAACTATTACAAAGAAATAACTTTGGGTACCAGAACTTCCAAATGCACAGAAAGGAAATGCCAGGCATTTAAAAAGAATCGATACTTATTTTGGCTGTTTTCATATGGTTAGTACACATGAGACCACTTGGTATAAGAGAATGCGTTCTTGACTTTGAGATTTGTCTGTCATTAGTGTAAGATTTTAAAAGATTCATGGTTGTGGACTGCCTAACATAGGACCTGGAATTTAGTAAATGCTAACTGAGTGTGAACTTGAATGGTATGAGGCCTCAGCCACAAGGAACATATAATTGAGATTATGACCATAAAGTAAATCTAAAACCCTAGAGATAGAACAAATATGAAAAGTATAATCGACTCAGTTTGATAATTAATTGTCACGAATATTTATTCTTTTGAAGGGACTCTCTTCCCAGCTGATACAAAAAGCCGAAGTGCCAGTGACATGAATCTTTAAATACAAGTCTTGAAAAGCAAGAAGGTGGAGGAAGAAAGGGAAAAGAAGGGAAAAAAGAGAAAGAAGAGGAGAGGGGAGGGATTAACTATTATGCTAGGCACTTAAAATGGGAAGTACTAGAACATAGTTAGAGCATATTGTTTAAAAAAAAATAAAAATTGGGGAAGCAAGACTGCCTGGATTTAAGTCTTGCACTAATCTGTAATAGCAGCATGACCTCAGGTAGGTGACTTAATGCCTCAAGCCATCCCTGCCCTCCTCTGCAAATGGAGGTGATAATAACACTTACTGTTTAGGGTTTTTTGTGGGTTTGAGGATTTAAATGAGATAATAAGTTTAATGCATTTAAACAGGACTGTCTCTTGGTAACAAAGACTAACTAATAAAAATTAGTTAATAAAAAAGTAAGCATCACCAAGCAATGGACATGAATTTGGGCAAACTCTGAGAGATAGTGGAGAACAGAGGAGCCTGGCNCAAATGGAGGTGATAATAACACTTACTGTTTAGGGTTTTTTGTGGGTTTGAGGATTTAAATGAGATAATAAGTTTAATGCATTTAAACAGGACTGTCTCTTGGTAACAAAGACTAACTAATAAAAATTAGTTAATAAAAAAGTAAGCATCACCAAGCAATGGACATGAATTTGGGCAAACTCTGAGAGATAGTGGAGAACAGAGGAGCCTGGCGTGCTACAGTCCATGGGGCTGCAAAGTATTGGACACAGCCTAGTGACTGAACGACAAACTAATGTAAGTGTAAGAATAAAATACTGGAGAAATATGTAGCAGGGAAAAAATCTTTGTTTGGCAACTAATCATTGAAAATAAAGTCACCAAAGTAAAATAGTTTCAAAATTAATATCGAAAAGATGCTTTTACTTGATTTCCATCCCACCGGACGTTTATCAGATTATTGTGTGTGTGTGTGTGTGTGTGTGTGTGTGTCCAGAAGACAAAGGACTAATAGGTACAAATCAACAGTCTATTTTCCCCCCATATTTTTCTTTGTTATTAGTAGGATGTTGTGTTAATGTTAATCAGGAAAGAATGATCCTGGGAAAGAGTTGGCAGAGAAGTTCCCCACAGGTTCAAAGAGCAACATTTCCAAAGTCTAACTTCTTCCAATTTGCTGAAATAAACAAAACTGCATTTGAAACTCCCCCAATTATATATATATATAAAGAGCAATCACTAAAGAGAAACAAAAAATCTTGCAGTGTTAAATAATGAATAATTATTTATTCATATTATTCAATTATTAATAATGAAACACTGACTAGATCAAGGCAGGTAACTACTTATAAAAAATTCAGTGTCAATTGTCTGTCTCTGTAATATCTATATGACTGGGAAAGATTGCCAAAATATCCATTCATTCGTTTATCCCACTAACATTTATGGGGCATTGATTTTGTCCAGAAACCATGTAGAGTGTCAACTAAGGAATATTGTCCGGGTAGGATTTGTATTCTAGTGAAGAGATATACAATTTAAGACAAAAATAAATAACACATATAGTAACATGGTAGATAACATAGATAAAAAATAGTAACATAGTAACATAGATAAAAATAAATTGAGCAGAAGAAGAGGTGCATTTGGGGAAGAGTGGTATCATTGTAAAAAAGGTGTTGAGAAAGCCTCCCTTAGGAGGCACCATGAACAAACAGCTGAAGGAGGTGAGCTCATTTGTATGAGCCATATTCAAATAATATATTATATTGTTTCACTGGGACACCCAAACCCTGAGTCCCGTGATGGATTCAGCCTCAGGCTAGCTCTTGTACAAAATTTATTGGCTTATTTGGTGAAACATTAGCACCCTCCAGTCTCATGATGAATGGCATTAATAGGCAATTTATCGAATCTTTGTGGCTCAGTTTCCTTAAATGTAAAATGGGGATGAAAATAGGACCTACCTCGTTGGATTGTGTAAGGATAATTGAGTTGTTACATGGAAGTGCTTAGAACAGTGTCTGGTATATAATGAGGTCTGTATAAGTGTAAGCTCCTTTGTTATTATTGCTGTTGTATTTGTATTCTAGTGAAGAGATATACAATTTAAGACAAAAATAAATAACACATATAGTAACATGGTAGATAACATAGATAAAAAATAGTAACATAGTAACATAGATAAAAATAAATTGAGCAGAAGAAGAGGTGCATTTGGGGAAGAGTGGTATCATTGTAAAAAAGGTGTTGAGAAAGCCTCCCTTAGGAGGCACCATGAACAAACAGCTGAAGGAGGTGAGCTCATTTGTATGAGCCATATTCAAATAATATATTATATTGTTTCACTGGGACACCCAAACCCTGAGTCCCATGATGGATTCAGCCTCAGGCTAGCTCTTGTACAAAATTTATTGGCTTATTTGGTGAAACATTAGCACCCTCCAGTCTCATGATGAATGGCATTAATAGGCAATTTATCGAATCTTTGTGGCTCAGTTTCCTTAAATGTAAAATGGGGATGAAAATAGGACCTACCTCGTTGGATTGTGTAAGGATAATTGAGTTGTTACATGGAAGTGCTTAGAACAGTGTCTGGTATATAATGAGGTCTGTATAAGTGTAAGCTCCTTTGTTATTATTGCTGTTGTATTTGTATTCTAGTGAAGAGATATACAATTTAAGACAAAAATAAATAACACATATAGTAACATGGTAGATAACATAGATAAAAAATCCAGTAAAATATCAACAAGCTAAAACATCCCCTAGTGTATACTTTATGTTGTAAGCATGAATATTATTAAGCTTTTTGGAAATGTAAGTGAGGAATAGTTAATTTGTTATAAAATTACAAATATTAGCCCCTTTCCCTTTATAGGTAGTTTAATGTCTGACCTTGGGTTTATAAAATGAGTAAGGTGAATGTAGTAAGAATTTTGGGGAATGGGATGAAGTCTTAAACATCAGTAGCAAGTTATGAACCAAGTATTGCTTGGGGCAAATATTTTTATCCCGTATTTCCTATTTAATCTTCTTGGGCGGTCCCATTACTATTTTCTTTTACTTGGCATAAACTTATTAACTGTTTTTAATCATCACAGAACAACACGGCATTCTGTAAATGACATATGAATTTGGAAAAGAAAGGAAGTATTGAACTAGTGTATACTTACATACAGGGAATACATTGAAGGAAACCAGATTCAATTATCTAGTTACCTACTGTATTTGCAAAACTGGAAATGTGATGAAAATTCTACGGTTACTCTCAGTACTCGTGCAAACTGAGAGAGTTTTAACAGAATCTTTGCCTTGTCTGATGGGCTGTGCATCCAGGAGAATAGGATCCCAAAGTTAAAAGGCACCACTATAGTTTCTGAAAGATGAAAGCCCAGATTGCTCTACAAGCAAAACTGTTATCTTCGGTGTTACAGATTTCTGCTCATAACCAATGCCAAGTGTTAATAACTCAATCTCTCCCTCTCAAGCTCTCGCTCTCTTTCTTTTTTAAAAAGACTCAGTAAAGTTGAGGTATTTAAAGCCAGAAGTTGATACTCTCAACTATTTGAAGAACAGAAATAGTTGTTTCCTAAACAAGCAAACAAAAAAAGGTTTTTAAGTAGGGTATACAGTTCAACAACCAGAGCTAAAAGAGGAACAGTGTATGTTTTTACTTCTTTTTCAGTGTTCTTTCTGTTACACACCAAGTCCATTTGTACCAACAGTAGCAACTTTCTTTTTTCCCCATATAATCAAACATTTAACCTCACAGGGCTATTAATCACACTTTGCACTTAGATGGCCTGAGTTTGAAAAGGCTTTGGTTTAGAATTCTATAAACAGTCATTAATCCTTCAAAAAAAAAAAAAAGAAGAAGAAGAAGAAAAGAAAAAAAGGGAAACATTAGGAGCTTTTGTGCTTTTGCAGTTATCTTATTCAAATTATTGAGTTTATGGAATTATCCTTAGGTTTGCCAATTTTCATAGAATCCATGCTCATTAATAAGGGGCTTCCCAGGTGGCTCAGTGGGTAAAGAATCTGCCTGCAATGCAGATGTGGGTCCAATCCCTGAGTCAGAAAGATCCCCCAGAGGAGGGCATGACAACCCCCTCCAGTATTCTTGTCTGGGAAATCCCATGGAGAGAGGAGCCTGGCAGACTACATACCGTCCATGGGGTTGCAAAGGGTTGGACACACTGAAGCTACTAAGCACACACACATGCTCATTGATGCTTTTCTAGGTGTGAAAACTAGTTATGGGGCTGATGCATGCAAATGTTGAGGGCCTTGGCCACTTTGCCTAGCTGTTAGCTCACAATCCTTCAGTCTTTCACTTTCTCTCTCTTTGCGTGATGGTTATTTTTTTCCATGAAGCTTCTCTGGCACTGAGAGGTGGTTCCTACTCTGGATGCCCCCGTGCCCTCTATCAGTTGTACGCAGTCGCACCCACACACCCAAACATATGGTATCATTTGCTTATGTAGCTACATCTTTCCAAAGCTAGACTGTGAGTAAGATCTAACAAAATAACTTGCTTTACGTATCATTGCTTTTCCAGTCCGTAGCACGATGCTCATAGTAAACAACACCTATTTGTTATCAAATAAAGAATGCAATACATCTATGAAGCTCCAAGTAAAATCCAGCCTCTATCATGAACTAATGGTGTGACCTTAGGCAGATTCACTCGGTTTTCTAGTCAGTGCCCTGCTTTGCTAATAATGATAATACTAATATTTGAGGAGCAGTTTTATGTACCAAGTGTTGTTATGAGCTGTATATTAGCTCATTAAATTCTGTGAACTCCTGTGAAGTAGATACTCTTATTATCTTTTAGGTATAGTCAAAAGAATTAAAACCCAGAGGGATTAAATAACCTGTATATTAGCAAAATGACAGAATTAGTAAGGAATTTAAATCAAGCATCTGGCTCAAGAGCCCAGATTCTTAACCATTACTCTACATGCCTCCTGACACCCTTAAGTCATTTTTCAGATTTGTTTCAAAATTAATGTTAAATGATAGTGAATTTTTTAAAGATTTTTTCATTGATTGATTCTGGACATAGAACCTAGCTCAAACTTTTCTTTCTTTTATAGCTATTAGCTCTTATGCTGACTGATATTTTGCATTCTTATTTATGAGTCATAATATTTACTTTGTGTTTGTTTCACAATATAATAATACCAAAATATGTTTTTTCTGAAGTAGCCTATAGGGAGAGGATAAAGGATGTTCATTTTTAGCCAGAATTGTTCAAATTAAAGATTTACAAGGAGGATAGATCTTAAAAGTTCTCATCACAAGAAAAAAAAAATTGTAACAATGTCAGGCGATGGATGTGAAATAAATTTATTATCATAAATAATAAATGTACTTGTCTCTGTCTCTCTCTTGGTATATGATCATTATGTAGTAAGCTTTAACCCAAAACAATGTTATATATTAATTATATCTTAATGAAACTGGATAAAAAACTACAGTGAATGAATTATTTGGAAAATTACAGGTTTTCCAGTTGCTTTAGGGCCAACACTTCATCCAAAGTCAAGAACTTAGTCTGACTTAAAACCCAGACACTGCCAGCAGCAATAAAAACAAACGTTTGGGAGTTCGTGTAAAAAAATAAATAAATAAATAAATAAAATTTAAAAAAAAAAAAAACAAGCCCTGTTTTACTTAATTAGGTGGGTAATGAACCCCTAGTTTACAGATGAGGCCCATGCGCCCATGGTCAAACTGATCTAAGAGGCAGAGCTAGTATTCAAAGATGGATTTGACTCAAAGGCTCTGGGCTCTTAATTATGGCATTATTTGCTCTTTGAAAAGCATGGCTTTAGACAGTATATACATTTCTTTCCCAGGCTCATGTGGCTTCATCTAACTTTTGTTCATAGAATCCTGCTCCAAGGAAGCTCATTAATTCACTCAACCATCATTTATAGTCCCAATGAGAAGGATACACTCTGTGGGCATCACAGTCTCTGAATTAACTGTAAGCATATAGAGGAAAACCACTCTGTTTCACTTACTTTCTGTGAGTAGAGAAAGTAGAAACTTGCTACCTGCGTGTGTGCTCAGTTGTGTGTGTGTGTGTTCGTTGTGTGTTACGTGTGCTCAGTTGCATGAGTGTGTGCTCAGTTGTGTCAGACTCTGTACAGCCCCTTGGACTGTAGCCTGCCAGGCTCCTCTGTCCATGGGATGTCCCAAGCAAAAATACTGGAGTTGCTTGCCATTTCCTCCTGCAGAGGCTCTTCCTGCCTGAGAGATCGAACCTGCATCTCCTACATCTCTTGCATTTGCAGGCAGATTCTTTACCACTGAGCCATATGGGAAGCAGCGATTTGCTACTAAAATTTTTATTTTATATTATTACAGTTTAACAACTCTTTTTTCAAAATTAGCAGGCCTGAATAAACTGAGTTTTCAGATGAACTAGACCAAGCAGGTCACAAGGCAGATTCTTCTCTGAGAGAGAGGAGAAAAAATGTGCTAAATGGGCATTTAGCCAGTCTTACGGAATGGACACAGCATTTTCAGACTCTTCAGAGTATTAAGAACAGGTCATAAGTAAAAGAAAATAGGAAATAAGGACCGGAGGTTGGGAAGCCTGGAGTCAGTTCAGACTGTCTGAATCACTTATGTTGTGGTGGTGATTTGAGCTGACAAAATGTTATTGGAGGGATCACTCTCCTCAACACTGTTTGCTTTGGGAAGTCAGGCAGAGATTTATTATGGCTGAAAGCCTTTACAGCTGTCGGATGTGAATTCTGGGTTAAGAGAGTTGAAAATATCAGTTGAAATTAATAGCATGAGTTGCGATTCTGAAAGTTTGCAACAATTGCAAAGGGAAAACAAACACACCAAAAAAAGTCAGAGACTATAGTTTTATTCTGCATCTACGATTATATTTTGCTGCAAAAAAGTCACAATACATCATGCAAGGAAAAGGGCAACTTAGTATCCTCTGAATATAATCCAGAAATCTGAAATGCTGATTTACAGGACTGACAGTTAATGACATTGCACTTTGATGTAAGTGAAGATGCTAGATTCAATATTCTAGATACTGATGCAAGAAAGGGAACACTGGCAGTGATGTCTTTCTACAGAGTGGTCATCGTGTAGAGTAAGAATCACCACAGTTCATGAGTGTCTGGAAAGATACCAAGAAAAATGTATTTGGAAGATTAAGATAGATTGATGATAGGTGAATAGATTAAATAGATAGCTATCTGTAAATAACTAATCATTATTTTTATGTCTATATCTCTACATGGGCAATTGCTGTAATTATGTTTGTCCATCTATGTCTTGGAAAATATAAGGTCAATCACACTGGGGTTTTGCTTTCTTTCTTAGATCCGTAGGTGCAGTGACAAAACTGTGCATGTCCTAAGAGTTATGCAGACTTTTGGGCTGCAGAACTACTCACAGGTTCATTATGCAGTTGTACGCGAACTCATTACACAATGGTTGCTGAACTTACATGTCTAGAAATCTTTCTTGGGAAGAATCTCACGGGTTAGTTTCCCTCTGAATATAGAGTGAGAAATGCTTTCTCTGCAGGGAATGTGTATGTTGAGAAGGTCTTCCCTCACTTGTCCTGGATAACTGTATTTACCAGGTATACAACTCAAAATATGGATGCACAGCACAGAAAGTGCTCAAAATATTGTTGAATGAATCACTCCATATACTAAATAAGTCACATCTCTATTCTTGCCATCTTAAGGGATATACCATCCTGAATTAAATGATGCATGTGTGCTAAATCGCTTTAGTAGTGCCGGACACTTTGTGACAATATGTACCATAGTGCGCCAGGCTCCTCTGTCCATGGGATTTCCCAGGCAGGGATGCTGGAGTGGGGTGCCATGTCCTTCTCCAGGGGACCTTCCCAACCCAGGGATCAAGCCCGCATCTCTTATGTCTCCTGCATTGGCAGGCAGGTTCTTTAGCACAGCGCCACTTGGGAAGCCCATGCTCTTAGATGACAACAAGGATCAGCCAAGAGATAGGATACTTGACTGAAAGATATAAGCAGGGTGAGATTATTCCTCAGCTCAATGGGTGGCAAAGGAGCAAGTTCTTGAGTCTAAAGAGTGTCTGCTTGCATATGTAGTCCCTTTGCTGTATTCCAGCAACATTACATAGGGCTCCCTGATAGCTCGGTTGGTAAGGAATCCACCTGCATGCAGGAGACCCCGGTTCGATTGCTGGATCAGGAAGATCTCCTAGAGAAGGGATAGGCTACCCACTCCAATATTCTTGGGCTTCCCTTGTGGCTCAGCTGGTAAAGAATCCACCTGCAAAGTGGGAGACCTGGGTTTGACCCCTGGGTTGGGAAGATCCCCTGCAAAAGGGAAAGGCTACTCACTCCAGTGTTCTGGCCTGGAGAATTCCACGGACTGTATAGTCCATGGGGTCACAAAGAATCGGACATGACTGAGCCACTTTCACTTTCAGCAACATTACATAGCATAATCTCACAGGCTGAATCATACCTTCCCCAAATTCATATATGAAGTCTTCAGATCTTCTATCTCAGAATGTGACTATTTTTGGAGATAAGACCTTCGAAGAGTTAGAGTTAATTAAGGTAAAATGAGGCTGCTAATCCAGTAAGACTGGTGTCCTTGAGAGAAGAGGAGATCAGGACACAGTCAAGCCAGAGGAAAGACACAGGGAAAAGATGGCCATTTATAAGCCAAGAGAGACCTCAGAAGAAATGCCCCCGTCCATACCTTGCTTTCTGACTTCTGGCCTCCAGAACTGGGAGAAAATTACTTTCTGTTGTTGAAGCCATGCAGTCTGTGGTACTTTATTATGGTAGCCTAGCAAGTTTAAATACAAACCATGTTCTTATGCAGAAGGATGCTATAATTTAAGGTTTTCTGCCCCCACCAAAGGAAAGTAAAGAAAAGCTCTCCATGCCATGTCCCAATCATGTTTCCTCCATTCTTCTCTGTTCTCAGGTGATAGTAATAGATACTTCCATGCAGGATATTTTATTCACTCCTGAGACATTACAATCAATTCTAAAGAGAGGCCCTTCCCAAAGGAAGGGCTTGCCTTAGAGTGCACCGTATGAAAATGCAAGGCATGAAACTTCAACTACTTCAAAAATTATACAAAATTATTAAGAGATAATGGCATTTCAGTAGAATTTAGAATTTTCATTGGATGTCTGCTTGGTGCAAAACAGTAGGTACAGTGTAGACTGTAAGGGTAAATATAATGTCATCTTATCTGTATGGAGTTCACTATCTCAAGTAAGAGAAGAAATGTGCAATGGTGCTCAGACAATTTTGAAATTATTTATTTCAAATAGGGTGACCTCTCTCTGACTGAGATGGATCTTTACTTTCTCATATTGACCTCAGAAATAATGCTGTTTTCTAAGTTGGTAAACATGAGATTGAATAGAAAACTACTTTTATTTTTCATCTCAAATAAGATAAACCACCCCATTTCAAATATGGGAACTAGTATTAGATATTTATAGAATTGTTGCTCAATCACTAAGTCGTGTCTGACTCTTTGCCACCCCATGGACTAGAGCACACCAGGACACTGCATTTGAAAATCAAGATACCTCGAGAAGTAGTTGACAACTTTAAAATAATTTCCTAGCTCTTACTGTATAACAAACTCTATCCCCAAATCCCTTATATAGCTTTTCATGGAATATTCCCAACACCAGAAGAGTTTGCTTTTCTCTATTCCTGCATTACAGATAAGGAGAGAGAGATCTGGGGAGTGTGAGTAGCTTGTCAAATTCATCTTATCTGTATGGAGTTCACTATCTCAAGTAAGAGAAGAAATGTGCAATGGTGCTCAGACAATTTTGAAATTATTTATTTCAAATAGGGTGACCTCTCTCTGACTGAGATGGATCTTTACTTTCTCATATTGACCTCAGAAATAATGCTGTTTTCTAAGTTGGTAAACATGAGATTGAATAGAAAACTACTTTTATTTTTCATCTCAAATAAGATAAACCACCCCATTTCAAATATGGGAACTAGTATTAGATATTTATAGAATTGTTGCTCAATCACTAAGTCGTGTCTGACTCTTTGCCACCCCATGGACTAGAGCACACCAGGACACTGCATTTGAAAATCAAGATACCTCGAGAAGTAGTTGACAACTTTAAAATAATTTCCTAGCTCTTACTGTATAACAAACTCTATCCCCAAATCCCTTATATAGCTTTTCATGGAATATTCCCAACACCAGAAGAGTTTGCTTTTCTCTATTCCTGTATTACAGATAAGGAGAGAGAGATCTGGGGAGTGTGAGTAGCTTGTCAAAAATCACAAAGCTGTAAACCATGGAGACAAATATCAACACTAACTAACAGAAAGAGCTCTTAGGTACGATGCTTGACCACCACATTCACTTTTATAACTTGTAACTCAAATAACTCTTTTCCCAAAATTGGATGTCTGAAGAACCAAAGGACCCTCACAACAGAGGTGGTCTGTGTAAGTATTCACTCGGTATTTGGCACAAAATAAAGATGGGAACATATTATTTATGGATAAAGAAAAGTAAAATATGCACTTTAAAACTGATTTCCTAATCAAATTATCACTGTAATACTAACAGCCATGTAATAGGGAAATGTTCCCATCAACAAGGCTTCATGTTTAAGCTCCACATCAATACTCTTAGGAAAAACACAGCCCGAAAGCCAGTAGATTAAATGCTAGGGGATTTGCTTCACACTTCATGTATTGGGACAGGATGCTGTTTTTTTCTGTATATTCATGGACATTGGCCAGCCCTCAGTTGCAGTCATGTTCAGAACACTTTGGAAAACATAATCAAATACTGTGTTCATTATACCAGTTTAGTTTAAAAAAAAAAAAAAAAAAGAACGCTGAGAACAAAATACAAATTATGTCTAAAGTATTAGTGGAATATAGAGCAGAATCAGTTTTTAGTGCTAGTGGGACTAGTATTCCTCTATTAAGATACTAGAAATTTATTGTGATCTTTACAGAGACTCAGATCCTCCCCACCCTCAAAAATAAGTATCTAACTATATTTCTCCTTCATTTTATAAACGTTAACTTAAAACTAAACAAATAATCATCCAATGAATGTCCCCTTATTTATAAGACAGGAAAACTGGTTCCATACAATATTTGAGAATTAAAATTTTAGCTCTGTTTGGAATTTCAAATTTATGGCTAGTAATATGCAAAGTGAGAAATTCGTACCAATCTAACTTATTAGATCAATTTTGGCAGTAGTACAGAATAGTTTGGGGGCTTCCCTGGTGGGCTTCCCTTGTAGTTTAGCTGGTAAAGAATCTGCCTGCAGTGCAGGAGACCTGGGTTCAATCCCTGTGTTGGGAAGATCCCCTGGAGAAGGAAATGGCAACCCACTCCAGTATCCTTGCCTGGAAAATCTCATGGATGGAGGAGCCTGGTGGGCTGCAGTCCATGGAGTCAGAGAGTCAGGCACGACCAAGACTAACTTACTGGTGGGTCAGTGGTAAAGTATCCCCCCACCAATGCAGAGGTTTGATTCCTGGATAGGGAAGATGCCCTGGAGAAGGAAATGGCAACCCTGGGATTCTTGATGGCAAATCTCATGGACAGGGGAGCCTGGCAGTATCCATGGGGTTGCAAAAAGTTGGACATGACTTAGCCAGTAAGTAATAACAACAACAAATAGAATTATTTAGGTACTTTCATTTTTAAAAAATAGATTGTTTCAACGTACTTCATCTTGTGTTTGTTGCTCAAATGAGGTAATTCATGGAGAGCACTTATCAAAGTGTTTTTATATTGGGAGAGCTCGAAGTTCACCACTGCTATTTTTGTTTTTAATGGAAGAATTTGTGTAGAGAATTATTTCAATGATAGTATTTCTGATAGAATAATGGAACTAAAATATTATGCTGTAGAACTTTGCATGCATTTCTCACTGGCTTTCATGATTCTCAAAAACTGACGTTAAATATGTCCTAGATTCAAAAGACAATCTTGAGCTCCAAAGATTACTTATTTATAACAGGCATTATAAGCATAAAGTAAACATTCCAATCTTAAACACTGCTATAATCTAATTAATGGAATACACAAGAGAACTGAATGCATTTTCTCCACAGCAAAGTACTTCCTGTTCAAGGAGAAAAATTAAAATTTGTCCAAATATTTGATTTCTTAGTTCAAATTTTATTAAATACAGAGCACTTTCCAAAACCCAAATATTTTCAAGTCTATTTCTCAATTGGTCCATTTATTTTTGGCTAATCAGCCTATTTACTTCACCCAGCTCTGCATCACATTCAATGGTCAAAGACAGTCTAAAGAGAGGTGGGTGTTGGTGAGATTATTGGAAAGGAGAAGCCATTCATATTGGGAAATTATTTGATTGATAAACTATTATATTATAGTTGCTTTAAACAATTACTGTTTCTTTTGCCAGCCTCCAAAGCAGTAAAATCTTATTTTGAATGGAAAGATTTGGTAGGTTATAGCAATCCCCAGAATATGTGTTGAAAGTAGGATATACATATGGTGAAAATTGAAGGTCATGTATTCCTATTTATAATGCTGTTAAAATATTCTCAGATCTTAGACTTAATGTCAGGAAGTAACTCATTGCTTTTGCTGCAAAGAAGACAATTGCAGGTAAATCTCAGTTATGTCAATTGTATTTACTAGTGGGTAAATGACAGAAAGAGAACAATGAATCATAGCTTTCCTAAATCCCACAAAAAAGTCATTTTTCTCTGATCATGCCCCCAAACCCTAAATATATCATTTTCACTGGCATCCCATTTATTTTCTCAAATGTTCATGGATTAGGCATGGGTGTATGTATTCGCACTCTCACCTGTTTATCAATTCAAGAGTTTAAACAGCATTTATAAAACTTAGTCCTGTTATATATGAAACACTAACCTAGTACCAGACATGCAAAGATGAATAAGACAGGTTTGAGGATTTAACTATTCTCTGATGAGTTCAGATGCATTCAAGAAGATGTGATTACAAACTTCTTAGGTAACACCTTCTAATCATTTGTGATTATTTGATTTTTTAATTCCCATATTATAAGCAAAAATCAAAAGTCTCTTCGGTATTCTTATACAAGTTAAATATGTATTAGGAGCCCAGTAAATACTTGGTTGATTCATTTACGTTGCTTTAGGTAAACTTTGTTTTCCCAAAGACCCTGAGAGATACACTCTGACTTGTATATCTTGATTTCATAGAATTCCTACAATAGCTATCTACTGTCTCCATTTTCAATTCCAAAAATTAATCTGATTTGGATTGGAACTTTTGATAAAGACAGTTCTGTCACAACCTATAAAAATAACTCAAATTATATAAAATCATGGTGCCACAGTTACTGTGGGAAGTAAGAAAAGCATGATCTTAAAACAACTTTTAAACAATTTGTTGCTTACTCTCTTACTTTATGAGGAACAACTTGAGATTTATCATACTTAATTGGTCCTCGGGGAAACATTTACTATTTTCAACAAGATTTACACAGGAAACCTCCCCACACACATCTCCTTAAGACAAAGTATATCCTTTGAGATTGTAGATCTAGAGTGAACCATAACTGATGTGTGTTATGAAAATAGCCTATTATTTATAGATGGATGGATTTATTGCAAGATATCCTACTTCCTACATGTGACCCATCATTCCAAGATAAGGTCACTTTCAATTAGCAGCCCTGATAGTAATAGTCTATGTATGTACATATCACTTTATGGATGGCAAGTGTTTTCGTATAATGTATGTTACTTCTTGTAACATTTGAATATGTTGTATAAAATATTGATCGTCTGAAAATAATTTATGCTTGGTTTTAAAACATAATTTGGGGATAGAAATGGAAGTTTCATAAATCCACTGTGTACCCACTGCTTTCCCGTGTTGTTTCATGCTGAGAGTATAAGTTTCAGAACCAGACTGATTTCTAACCAGCTTACTGCTTACAAGCTGGACTACTTGGGTAAATAACTGAATCTCTCTTGCCTCAGTTTTGTCAACGGCACTTCGGAGATATCTGTATCTACTGCATAGGATTTTTGTTGAGGTCATAGGAATTAATACATATAAATTGGGTAGAAAATGCTTACCACAAAGCAATATAGAAATGTTAAGTTATTTCTCACAGCAGGCCCATGTCATGGTCATTATTGTCTCTATTTTACAGAGGAAGAAAAGAAATTTTACAGCAAGTTACCAGAAAAGATAGCCTTTAAATCCTAAACCAAATATTCTAAATTTATCTCCAGTGGTGGTAATTATTGTTTTAATAAAACCAAAGCTGTTTCATTTTATTATTGTTACTGTTTTTTTTAAACTAGGTTAAAAAAAAAAAGAAGTAACTTAACCAAGGATAAGACTTAACTTGTTTTCTACACTTATGTCTTCTATAGTACTTTATGTACTTTCTTAATTTAAACCCCCTCGTGGACCAATTATATTTGTAACATGTATTACTCCTGTTTTGCTCTTCCTTAATCTATTTCCCCCATGCTGAGCAAACTACGTGGTTATACAAAGGATGTTGAATGAATGTACTCATTTTGGATTTTTGATTCTATAATACTTACTTTACCGTTTTTTATCTTTGATATCATTTCATATCAAGCCCATAATACCAATAATCCCCCAAGTATGTTTAGAGCTGTTTTATTCTATTTAGGATCCAATTAAGATCTATACCTTGCCATCTCTTAATGTTCCTTTATTCCAGAACAGATTCCCTCTTCTCCCTTTCCCTGCTTTTATGAAAATGATTGTACTTCCCAGTGGTAAGACCCACACAGGGACCACTTATTAAGTTTAATTCTTTTAACCATGCTGTGAGTAACAAACTGAATACCCATGGACAGGGAAAATGATGTTGAATAAACATTGTCAGTATATTAGATGGCTGAAATTGTTTAGTTTCAATTCAGGGTGCAGGTTACCCTGAGTTAAAGCAATGCTTAACTATTCCTTACATTCCTCATAAGCTATTTTTTATTTTTAAAGAATATTTATAATGTATTTCCAGATCTTTGAATGTAAGTTGAAGCATGTGTTCATATAGTAAAAGTGTAATTAATATTTTAATGTCTTACTATATCTACCTGAACTCTTAAGTACATTTTAATCATTTTAAGAGAAAACATACTCATATGAAACATTTCCCACCTATCAACTGAAATCTATGTCTTAATTTTATTTTATTTTCTTTGTTTTTCAAATAAGAAAAAGGCTATTAATGAGGACTTGAACTGTTTGTGAGCCAGAGTAAATAAATGTTTAATGAGCTATTAGTAATGCATCTTATTTCAAGATGCTTCTTCCAAAGGTTAGTGTATAGTTTTATAACAAAGACGGAGGGTCTTGCACATTTTATTGTATTTGAAAATTGGGGGAATTAGTAACACTCTTAAGGTGGCTTTAATCCATGTTACAAAACAAAGCTCTTTATTTGCTCTTAAAGGTGAAAAAGGAAAGAAGGGAATCAGAAAGGTATGAACATGCTATTGTAGAGGAAACAGGGCAAGAAGGATTACTTTACATTCCTCTTGTCTGAAATTATCTAATTCCATTCTGTACCATCTTTGTTTGGCGTTCCCCTGGTTATGTGGTTACACATAGGGGGGCTTTGTCTCTGTATCCAAAACTCTTATCAAGTTACCTTTAAAATTTGGCATACGGCAACAGAAGGGTCAGCAGTGCCACCTTCCTCATGGTTTGTATGACTTCATTAGTGAAATAGAACTGTGGGAACCAATTTTCTAGGCGACATTGAAGTCATTAGGAGCAATGAGACTTTTGTATCTATTGGAGTAAATGGTTTTAATGTAGTTTGACCATCTAAATAACTTTATGACTAGCAAAATATTGGATGGGTTCTATTTGTAGTTATTGTCAAGACAAGTGGACCATTGAGAAGTACTCATTTTATAACGTGTTTAATTTTCTATGCAAAATAGGCAGTGTTTCCAATTTAACTAGAAGATTTTTTTTTTAAATGATCTCTAACCCCTCACAAGATGACAATGTTGGAAAAAAATTTACAAGACTATTTCCATTGTTTACAGGTAAAAGTAGACAGGGGATTAAAGGATGTTGGACAACTTTTACAGGGAAAAGAAAATTAGTTTGAAACCTTACATAGAGAATTTTCAGCTCTAAAATCTTATACTTTTATGTTTTATGGTTTGGGGGATGGGTTTTCACAACATAAAAATTACCCAAAAAGAATTGCTCTAACCAATTGCTCTGTTTCAAAAATCTTAAAATGAGAATTTATAAGCCTGTAGTTTTAGCTTAACCTTTTTTTTAAACTTTAAACCCTGTACATAATCACCTTCAAATCCAGAAGAATATAAGTATTGAAGTCTAGTCCTTGGCATATTGAAATTCAGAAATCAGTCTCTCATTTTTGCTTGTTGTTTTGTCCAGAAATTAAGCATATAGTATGCAGAAGTCACCCCCTCTCCTTCTTTAGAAAGTGTTGCAGGAAAAATAACTGTTCTGTGCCAGATGGTGGGAGTACAGAATGAGAAATTGGAGCCACGGAGGACAGACCAGGTCAGCTGGGCCACCTCCCCTGCCAACACAGCCTCACCAGGGTGACTTCAGGGGCCCCTTCTATCTTGTATTCAGTAAGCGTGGTTACCCAGCCTGTGGCTTTTAAAGTTGCTTTTTAAAATCCCACAGATATTGACAAAATCCTACAGATTTTGTTTTTGCTTATCATCATTTTGCAAAGCTGCATCTTATAACTCCACGATGTTATCTTCAATATTAAGTATCTCCCTCCCACCCCATTTCAGCCAACTGACTTGCCTCTGGTCTTGTCATGGTCCTTCACGCTATTTATTTCATAAGAGAGTTTTATCAAAGCATGACAAGGAATTTAGAGACTATTGTGTACAGAACATAACTCAATAGAGAATTGATTATAATTTTTTTTATAATGGCTAATTTAATCATGATGGGGCTGCTGTCATATAAACTTTATCGTGGTCATATCATATGTACTGATTGCGGCTAACCTTTATCCCAGAATGTATTCATTTCCAAAGGCTGCTATGAGAAATTTCCACCAACTAGGTAACTTTAAACAACAGAAATGCATTCTCTCTCAGTTCTGGAGGCTAGAGATTAGAAGTTGAGGTATTGGCAGTGCTTGTTTCTTCTGGAGTCTCTGAGGAGAAATCTGTTCCATGCTTCTCTCCCAACGTCTGATGGCTGATGGAATCCTTGACATTGCTTGGCTTGTAGGCTCATCACTAAACCTCTCCCTCATCTTCCCATGACGTTCTCCCCTATGTGTCTGTGTCTCTGTGTCCAAAGTTCCCTATTCTGCAAAGGACATAAGTCGTACTGGATATACTCCACTCTGATCTCGCCTTAACTTGATTACATTTGTGAAGGTCCCATTTGCAAATAAGGTGACATCCACAAGTTTCAGATGGACATGAATTTTGGGGGAAACTGTTTCACCTAGTACACACAAATTGATAAACGTTTTCTCTGTGGGGCTAAATAAGAAATGTTTTAGCCTTTGTAGGTGGTGCAGTTGCACCTACTTAACTCTGCCATTTTCCTGTGGAAGCAGCCATATACAAACAGAAATAAACGCTTATGACTGTGTTCCAATAAAACTTTATTGATGGACACTGAACACTGGCATCTATATACTTTTCACATCCCATGAAATAGTGTTCTTTTGATTTTTTTTTTCAGTCATTTAAAAACTGTTCCAAACATTCTTGTTTTGCAGGTCAAACAAAAAGAGATGGTAGGCCACAAATGGCCCACAGGCTGTTGTTTGCCAACTGCTATTTTGTAGTCTTATAGAAGTATTGGACTCCTCACTTAATATGAAAAGTGATCAGTCTATTCTACATAAAGAAATTATGGCTATTACCTTCAAAACATTGCCTTTTTTCTGTTTCTGGTGTGTTGATTTTTCCAAAATTTTTGTTGGAATAAAGCAAGCTCATTGTTTACAAAATCAAGATGAAATGCAAATTTCTTTCCTGATTCCAATTCATTCATGATTTCTGTTCCTAAAGGGAAACAACTTCAATTATTCCAGCTAATTAAGCAGTTCCTATTAGAAGCTACTTCCATATTTTAATCAGGCATACATATACAACTTTTGCTCATTGTTTCAGCTTTTGAGATGTATTGATGTTTTGCTAGGAAAGAAATATTTAGCTTTCTTGCAGTTCCTTCCTCTGCTTTCCCCCACCACCCCCTTTTCCAATGCTGTTTACTCAAGAGCAGATTTAGAAGAACTTTGCCTTCAGAGAATCTTCCTTTCTAGTTTGCTTCCTCTCAATTTAACCTAGATTCCAAAAGCTTTCACAGATCTCTAGGTCCTCCTTTCTATCAGGATCATTTAGTTGCTTAACTAAGAAAGACTTGGTTCGGTATTTATTCCTTTTGAGTGGAGGTGAAAAGTAAAAGCGAAATGTAAGGAGAGGATTCGATACAGTGGTTCTAAGACAGTAAATGTGTACAGAAAACATGGCCTGCAGTGGAGATTGTTGTTGTTTAGTTACTAAGTTGTCTCTGACTCTTTTGCAACTCCATGGACTGTAGCCCATGAGGCCTCTTCTGTCCATGGGGTTTCCCAGGCGAAAATACTGGAGTGGTTTGCCATTTCCTTCTCCAGGGAATCTTCCACACCCAGGGATCGAACCCGTGTCTCCTGCATTGACAGGCAGACTGATTACAACTGAGCCCCCTGGAAGCCCCTGTGGTTAAGAAGATGTCCTCAGATCACTCCACAGAGTCCACTTTATGTCTGGTGAAATCAGTCTGCTGATTCATTTTTACCATGATACTTTAGAAATCTCTGACTAGTTTGCCCAGTCTCATGGGTTTGTGTGGATTTACATAGTCAGAAGTATTTGTATATGTGAGCTGGTGGGAATGCACAGCCTCAGCTCTATTTATACAGAATAACAACTGAATTCTGCTGTAAGGACCTAGAGTGGTATGGTTTCTTTTCTTGGCATATGACATTCCAGTTTTTAAAGAGATTCTTAACCCTAACAACACCCTTCATGTGTGTGCTGAGAAAAGCTTTTACAACTTGTGTGTTCTTATGTCAAATCTATATATACAGTTTCATATATAAACTATATATTTTTAAATATTAGATTTAGGAATTTCAACTATTCAATTTTACTGTTTGGTAGAAATGTTTGGATACTGATGAATAATTAATAGCCAGGGCTGAGTAAATCTCTTTGAAACTAAGTATCAATTTTTAGTGGGGGAAGTACACATTTATTTAAAAACTCTCATGGGTCACATACATATTTTGTTATTTTTATCGACTTTGAATTATTCCTGCATCAGGCATGTTCTAGGCCATAGATTGTTTTTCCAATTGCCTTTTTAAGGTAATGGGGTCATGTAACTTGTTTTAGTTCAAAACTGTTGACTTTGTTGGAATGTGTATCTATTTTAGGTAATGCAGGCCAATTTCAGTCAATATATTATGCCAGTCTTAATCTCTTAGATAAGGGTTTAAGATTTAATGTGCCCCAGAGCACATTTCAACATCACACACAGAAACAAACAGAACAGAACAAAACAAATCCTCTGTGGAATACTGTTCATTATTACTATTTGTTTTTTCTTGGGAAAAATACCAAAGAGAAGCATAAGTGCACACATTTCCACAAGCAAGAGAGAAGTGTATGTGAAATAGTCCTGTTCTGACTCAAATCTCCTCCCAGACCTCTTTCCTCTGTATCCTTGTATTCTTAAAAATCTGAAGCTCAAGGGAGAACCAAAAAACGGTTTCCCCGTTGGAAAACGTATCAGCTGTTGCTACCTGCTGTGTTACAAACAAGGGGTTGGGAAGATCCCCTGGAGGAGGAAACGTCAACCCACTTCAGTATTCTTGCCTGGGAAATCCCAAGGACAGAGGAGCCTGCAGGGCTATAGCCCATGGGGTCACAAAGAGTCAGGCATGGCTGAGCAGCTGAGCACATGAGCATGTATAACAAACAAACTCATCTTGTATACTGACCAACGGTCAGGTGCATAAAAACACAGCCAAGTTGTGTTTCATTAGATTAGTCAACAGAAAACTCCTGGCATTTCTCCATGATGTGCCTAAAGAGATCTCTTCAAAAATAACATCCAGCTGATGTCACTACCAGGGCCTGTACTCAGATAAAGCAACGCATTTGGTTCTAAGGTTTTACTTGGTTTATTGAGTTGTGTTACTGCTGTATTCACTCCATTTGACTTAATTAGCTCTGATAGTTGGTTTTTTTGGTTTGTTTGTTTTTCATTTTTGAGTCTAATGACAGAGTTAGCAGCTTGACTCTGGAGATATTAATGTTAATACTAGATTAACTGAATCACCAGCTGCTTTAGTTTGTTTCTTTTTCCTAGTCTTGAATTGAAATTATATGATGTGACCTAGGACATGATCATTCGCGGTGTAAAACAAACAAATGAATAGTTTTATAGAGAAAGAGGATTTTTTGAGAGAAAATAAATTTTAGATGACTTAGTCCCCAGTTCACATGAGTAAACTGAGGCACATAAAAGTTATGCAACTTGCCCAGAGGCAAAGATTTACTTAGTGAGAAGATGTGGATCTGTACTCAAAACTATGAAATCCCAGTTGAACACCCAAACGAATGTATAGTATTCTAACTATAATTTCTTCTTTACATGTGGGAGGGAGCTATGCTAAAATGTTTTCATGAACCTCCAGAGTGCTACCTTATGGAGAAGTCCCAATACAGACACTGGCCAAGCCGTGAAATATAGACAGTATGTCCTCTGATGCTTATCTCCCAGGCATCATGTCTCTTTAAGATCATAAGGATGAACTCAAGTCTTTGTAACAGCAATAAAATAATTAACTCAAAACTTGCTACTAAATATTGCCTTTATATTCAAAGTAAGTGATCTTTTCCTGACATAATTGCCATTTTAATAGGGAGATCTTAAATACTGAAAACCACTTAGATTCTAAAATTCACATTTTATGTTGAATGTCACTGTATATATACCTGTGTAACTATATATATATATATAGATATACACATACCAGTATGAAATGAAAATATATCGGTATTTTAATATAACTTTTTCATTAAAGGCAAATGAACAAATCTATATGCAGTCCACTGTCATTTATTCTGCTTTCTGTTAATACAATGCTTATTATTTTTCTAGAGGGTACTGTGATTCTCTAATACATGATATTGTGTTAATTTGGACATACAAATGTTCTATTTAACAAATTAAATATAAGAAAGACAAAAAACAAATGAAAAACCACAATTCATCTATTTAAATTTACTTTCCCAAAAAAAGGAGCTAAGTAAATGTCATTTTTCTTGATTACTCTTTGAAAAATGATGCAGACACTGTAATTTAAAAACTACTTTCTTCTTCTTATTAATTATAGTTAACCCTGTGTTCTGAAAAATATTAGTAAACAGAACACACTATTTACACCTGAAATCTTTAGTTTCACGGTAAAGCCATGCTGGTAACAGGATAACAGCTAATTATTTCAAGCTGGTAAGGAAATCCTCTTACTACATCAGGTTCAAGGAATGGTCAACCAGTTCTTTGAGGAGCTTCTTGTCTGTGATGTTCTAACAGAGCAGAATACTTGCTCTCAGGAGCCATCAGAGAATACCATGCCACACAGCTGGGAGCATGGGCTGGTATGATTTACACACTAGAACCACCAGCCAAACAGATTGCATGTCTTGTGATTTTTACATTTGCTTCCAGTCATTAATAAAATGCCTTGCACAATCCATATGAGTACATCATGTTTCCACCATAGATTTTGATTTTCAAAGTCATTTAAACTACAAATAATTTTACATGGGAAACTAACTAGATAGCTTTGTAATATTTTAAATCATTCCTCAACATTTGTACTTTATGTTTAAAAAATAGCCTACTTTCTTAAAGATAACTCTAGAATGCTCCCCAATCCTGATGTTTTCTTATATGTATATTTGAAAAGAGAAAACTTTGGAGATTTGTAAAACTAAGAATATCACTTTATGTATATGTAATCTAAATGACACATATCTACATAACACATTATATATAGTATTATGTAGTATTTAAGTGTGGACAGAATATAAATATATAAATATATAGATAAAAACACAAACTATATATCTGTATTTACATCTCTACCTGTCTATAGAAAGAACCTATACTATATAGAGAAATGTGTAATTACTAGAAAAGTGTGCCAAAGTATAGACAGTTAACATCTTTCCTTAGTAAAATATTTATTATGCTCTGTGTATTCTACGTTGTGAGCATACGTTATTTTTTATAGTAGACTACACACACACAGTATAGATTCTTTGTTCAAAGAACAACTTTTTGAAATATCAAATACCCCCTTTCACAGATCAGTCTGATGGTTTGCATAAACAGATTAAAAGCATGTGGAATTAATTTTCATAGACATGTATTTTGACCCCAAAATTTTTTAAGAACAAAGAGCTTTCAGGAATTATTTTAGGTTTAATATTATCCCCCAAACAACATTTGGCTACCTAGTCATAATGTGTTCCGAGTACAGTAGGTGATTTGAATGAAAGAATGTGTTTTTTTAAAAAATAAGCTTAAAATGTTTTCATATTTTAATACTCTGAAATCCTTACATAATTTCCCATAAACATTTAAATATGATTCCTCGTTACATTTAGTTAGCCCATAATATTTAAAAATATAGAATTAAGCACCTATAAGAAAAACACCACTGTTCTTTACTAAGTAATTTTAATTGCTATTAGAATAATTATTTAAGTAATTCATAGTTGTGTCTCTTACGTGTTTGTCATGTGTAGCATTTACTGAAAACATATTTTAATTTTGCCCATTTATGAATTAGGATGTTTGAGATACCAAGGCCACGGAAGCATTCAAACGTGAAGCCACAGGTAAAGAGTCTGTCTTTTTGTTAGATATTCATATGTCTGCTGCTCTACTTGACTTCTCTCATTTTTAATGGAATTAAATCTAAAAGGTGAGACTTTTACAAAGACAGAAGGATTGTCTTTATGTTTTTAATTTGTTATGACAAAAATGAAAAATAAATGTATATAGTATAACAAATCATTTCTGATGATAAGAATGTTTGGAAATGTTTTCCTTCAAATGAATTTTTAAACATATTCTTCTGATAAAAATAATTTTTAAATAAAATTGAACATTATTATAGGGTCACTCTAAATGTTTAAATTGGAGATGACGATTTTGAAGGTGATCTTCTTGCCAGGTGTTACTGTTCTTAATGTCTCTATTAGCCTCCTTCCCATTTTAGACTTTTACTAATTTAGTTAAATTCCTCCTATATTGTAATTCTTGCCACCTGTAACTGGCTTTCTAGTAAATGTAAATTCTCTATCTTCTATTTTATTGAAATTATATTTTTCTTTACTCATTATCTCCACAGTTTCAAGGAATTCAATTTTTCTGAAATATGGATGTTAAGAAACAAAGCATGACACATTAATTTGAATCCATTCTGCTAAAATCACTATTGAAATTCATTCATGAAATATATACCTTCTATACCCCACTTGTATTCATTTTTGAGATCGTTTGTTGTGTTTCTGAGGATACAACTAGTGACTGGCAATTCAAAGACCAAAAACAAGATACCATTCTTCATGATTGGGATTGGTGCGCTTCTCATGCCTAAGTGTGTATTTTATCTGTTGAATAACATGATTCGTGTTAGTGATGATACAGCTACCTAGTTAGAGAGAGTAAACTATTCATATATCTATCTATCTTATCTCTATATCTCTAGAATATCTGTCAGAATATGTGAAGTGAAACAAACTCCATCAAATAAAAGAGTCAAAACCCATCAAAACAAAGCAAAACAGAAGAAACATTATAGTCTAAAATGTAAACTGCAAAAAAAAGGAATTTGAGAAATGTGTGTTATCTGATATTATTCAACTATCTATAGATTTATAACCTCATCCTTTATCAAGACCATAAATATAACCTTTGAGTACTCAGCAATTGTTAGGCCCTGTGTTAAGTATCTTTACACCTCTCGAGCCTTACACTTTTTACAGTCCAGCTGCCATTAGGTTTAAGGGTGGGCTAATTTGGGTTTAGATTTTTAATGCCATTGTTAAACTTGAGCACGTTTAGTTGCTTTCACCAGTACATGGAGCTGCCTACTGGAAAATATGAAGCGTTTTTAAAACATGACTTGTTATTAATCCCCATGGAGCATCTGCTATGTACTAGTTATTTGTCTTCCTTGAATAAATAGTGTTAGTCGCTCAGTCGTGTCCGACTCTTTGTGACCCCATGGAATATAGCTCACTAAGTCTCCTCTGTCCATGGGATTCTCCAGGCAAGAATACTGGAGTGGGCAGACTTCTTCAGGGGCTTTTCCTGACCAAGGGATTAAACCTGGCTTTCCTGCACTGCAGGCAGATTCTTTAGCATTTGAGCCACCAGGGAACTCATATAACCCTTGAGTTAACTCTGCACCTGCCTCTTCATTCATTACAGTATTATTTATATTAGCCAAGACATGAAAGAAACATAAGTATCCATTGATAGAGAATGGATAAAGAACTTGTGATATATAGAATAGATATGGATAGATGGAAAGATAGATTGGTAGATAGATATAATAGAATAATGAAGATGAAGTCGCTCAGTCGTGTCCGACTCTTTGCGACCCCATGGACTGTAGCCCACCAGTTTCCTCAGTCCATGGAATTTTCCAGGCAAGAGTACTGGAGTGGGTTGCCATTTCCTTCTCCAGAGGATCTTCCCAACCCAGGGATTGAACCCAGACCTCCCGCACTGCAGGCAGACGCTTTACCATCTGAGCCACCAGGGAAGCATATTCAGCCATTAAAAAACAAACAAACAAACAAACAAAAAAAACCAAGGAAATTGCACCATTCCAAAAAATAAGGATAAACCTTGCAGTTATTATGCTATGTGAAATAAGAAAAAGGCAAATGCTGTATGAACTCATTTATATGTAGAATCTCAAAACAAAAATTGATAGAATAAGAGATCAGACTTGTGGTTACCAGTGACAACAGTAGGGGTAGGGGAACTGGAAGTAGATGGTCCAAAGGTACACGCTTCCAGTTTTAAGATAAGTATGAGGGATGTAATGTACGAATGACAACCATAGCTCACACTGCTATAGGGTATATAGGAGATTTGTTAAGAGAATAAACCCTAAGTTCACATCATAAGGAAGATTTTTCCCCATTTCTTCTTTATTTTCTGCTTATTGTGTCTACATGAGATGATGGATAGTAGCTGAACCTAGTAGGAAAAGGACGACGTCAAGGCTGTATATCGTCACCCTGCTTATTTAACTTCTATGCAGAGTACATCATGAGAAAC
>SJYX01013960.1:422663-440029 GCA_006410675.1 Oreotragus oreotragus | reverse complement strand
TGCAGCCATGAAATTAAAAGACGCTTACTCCTTGGAAGAAAATTTATGATCAACCTAGATAGCATATTCAAAAGCAGAGACATTACTTTGCCGACTAAGGTCCATCTAGTCAAGGCTATGGTTTTTCCTGTGGTCATGTATGGATGTGAGAGTTGGACTGTGAAGAAGGCTGAGTGCCAAAGAATTGATGCTTTTGAACTGTGGTGTTGGAGAAGACTCTTGAGAGTCCCTTGGACTGCAAGGAGATCCAACCAGTCCATTCTGAAGGAGATCTACCCTGGGACTTCTTTAGAAGGAATGATGCTGAAGCTGAAACTCCAGTACTTTGGCCACCTCATGCGAAGAGTTGGCTCACTGGATAAGACTCTGATGCTGGGAGGGATTGGGGTCAGGAGGAGAAGGGGACGACAGAGGATGAGATGGCTGGATGGCATCACGGACTCGATGGACGTGAGTCTGAGTGAACTCCGAGAGATGGTGATGAACAGGGAGGCCTGGCGTGCTGTGATTCACGGGGTCGCAAAGAGTCGGACACAACTGAGTGACTGAACTGAACTGAGTGGTAATATCTTCATTATATATGTAAGTCAAATCACCATGTTGTATACATAAACTTAAATAAATGAAGTAAATAGAAAGAATTATTAAATATAACAGTGTACTTTTTTTTAATGAGTATTTATTATCCTCCAGTTTTGGGGATTATCCAAAATATGGGGATGACTTAGATGTGTGAGTATGGCTCATGTCTCTTATGGGGTTGTAGCCAAGCTATTGGGGTTTCCTGGGTGGCTCAGTGGCAAAGAACCTGCCTGCCAAGTTAGGAGGCACAGGAGATGCGGGTTAGATCCCTGGGTCAGGAAGATCTCCTGGAGGAGGAAATGGCAACCCACTCCAGTATTCTTACCTGGAGAATCCAATGGACAGAGGAGCCTAATGGGCTATAGTCCATTGGGTTGCAAAGAGCTGGATGCGACTGAGCGTACATACGCACATGGCTAAGCTATTGGTTAAACTAAGCTTCAGTTTTGTAAGGGTTAACAGGACCTGAGAGCTTTGATTCCAAGTTGGAAGGTCTAAGTTCTTCGTTAAATAGGCTCTACCAGGCTCTTGAAATGGTAGCTGGCTTACCCCAGTGAGAATGGTTTGAGAGAGAAACCCAGAAAATGTCTTTTATAACCTTACCTCAGAAATGACACACTATCTCACCTTCCATATACAACCGACCACACAGACCACCTCTGGAAAAGTGTGGGAGCTGTCTTCCCAGGGGTATGAGTACCAAGAAGTGGTGTTGGTTGGGAGCCATCTGGGGGGCTGACAACTATGTTCTGAGTGTGGAAAACCCCTTAGACCAGTGGTCACATGCTGCTCGTCACTGAGTTCTCAATCTCCAGCAGTAGTTCTGAACATAGTGAAGGAGTCCCTCTTCCTTCCTTCCTTTCCTCCTTCCTTTCTTCCTTCCACATCGTGTAAACATATTTTACTATCCTAGCATCTTAGACTTAACAGGGTCTCAAGAGAAAATCTTAACTAATTTTCTTTTTTTTTTTTTTTTTTGAAGTAACAATTGAAATAGGAAAGACAACATAAATAGTTCAATGCCCCGCAGCCCTTTGGAGGAATAATCAGGGTGTCTTGACTATGATCCCAGTATGTCTTCTACAGCAGCATCCTGAAATTTATGGTTTGCCATTATTTAATTTTAATCCTAATGATTCATGCATTAGTTTGTGTAATATTGAATTAGAAAAATTATCTGGAATAAGAGTTGACTGATTTTCTGAAGAACTCCCCATTACAATGCTTGTGTCTGGTCCTCTTTGTTTTAATCTTGGTTTATTTCGATAACCATCTAAATGGACAGGACCCAGCCTCTGATTTTTCCATCTTATTTTCAAGTTGCCACTGAGGTTTGCCCTCTATAAGCTCAAACTTGATCTGGCATATTACACCTTTGTTTGTTGCCAGCAGATTCACCAGATTAGACAGCACTAAACAATCCTCTGTGTATGCTCGGTCACTCAGTCATGCTTTTGCGACCTCACGATGGCCTGTAGCCCCCCAGGCTCCTCTGTCCGTGGAGTTCTCCAGGCAAGGATACTGGAGTGGGTTGCCATTTCCTCCTCCAAGGGATTGATCTTTCCAACCCAGGGATCAAACTCACTTCTCCTGCACATTGGCAGGAAGATTCTTTACTGCTGAGCCACCTGGGAAGCCCCAGATAATCCTAAGGTGCATGTAAATAGTTAGATCAAACTTTTTAATCTTTATTTAAGAAGATAAAGATAGAGGAGGCAGGCAGGGGAGAGAGAGGTGAACTTGTTGAGAAAGGGAAGAGGGTGAGAGTGTTGTTGCTCCGACTGTGCAATCCCACGTACTATATAGCATGCCAGGCCTCCCTGTTTCTAAAGGACTCTACGTGAAATACTCCTGTGAAGCTGAGAGACAGATTTCAATAGATGGTTCAGAAAGGTCCATTTTTTTTGCACAGGAACATTACAGACCAGGATGTATTCTGCTGGAGAAAGTGTAAAAGTCACCTGCACTGCAGGCAGATTCTTTATAGACTGAGCTACAGGGGACGCCCAATGGAGGAGTTAATTCTCTGTAAAAACTGATCTTAATAGTTATTTACAGTAAATATTCCAAAGACAAGTGTCTGCTTTTTATAGCAGGTTCAGGAAAGTACCAAGAATGTAAAATACTTCACTCTTTTTTAAGTCATAGTGAAGTTAAATCATTTTATACTATGAGAATATTTGCATTCTCATATATGGAAGGAAAGTTATGACCACCCTAGATAGCATATTCAAAAGCAGAGACATTACTTTGCCAACAAGGGTCTGTCTAGTCGAGGCTATGGTTTTTCCAGTGGTCATGTATGGATGTGAGAGTTGGACTGTGAACAAAGCTGAACACCAAAGAATTGATGCTTTTGAACTGTGGTGTTGGAGAAGACTCTTGAGAGTCTCTTGGACTGCAAGGAAATCCAACCAGTCCATTCTAAAGGAGATCGGTCCTGGGTATTCTTTGGAAGGAATGATGCTAAAGCTGAAACTCCAGTACTTTGGCCACCTCATGCGAAGAGTTGACTCATGGGAAAAGACTCTGATGCTGGAAGGATTTGGGGCAGGAGGAGAAAGGGATGACAGAGGATAGGATGGCTGGATGGCATCACCGACTCGATGGACGTGAGTTTGAATGAAGTCCGGGAGTTGGTAGTGGACCGGGAGGCCTGGCGTGCTGCGATTCACGGGGTCGCAGAGAGTCGGACCCAACTGAGTGACTAAACTGAACTGAACTGAACTGATACCTATATATGCATATGTTGTTCTGTATGCACATGTGAGTGGTTTGTGTCTTGGTGTGTGTGTCTGTGTAAATATAAGTTTATTTCCTTGGATGGAGCTTCTGTGAAAAACAACTCATGGAAAAATAAATCTGCTAGTGTTCCATACATGTCTGGAGGTTGTTTTCTACCAGTTGTGAGTGGAGAGGGTTAACAGGTGGATCCACAGTGGGGCCTGTGTATTCAGGATGCCATTACAGTAAATGAGGTAATACCATTTTGCTGAGACTGGGTAGTGGGTGGCTTAGAAAGGATGAACTCAAGCTGGAGCCAAATCTAAATTAATTAACTCCAGCTACTCTGAAATTCTATTGTGAGAAAGCAATGGCTTAAGCCAGGACTCAAACTGTACTGTATCATGTCGGTCAAGCAGCAGTATTAGATAACTCTGGTCAAATGATTTATAGTTAGTTATAGCTGCTTAAAAGCTTCTCTAATTAGAAAATACAATTCAGAAATAAGTTCATATACATTAAAATGGTTGCGGGATTTGCTTAAAATGGATAAGACATGCTTGAAGTAATCAGGTATTGTGATCATTATTACATACATTTTACAGAGCCTCATAGTAATTACATTTTGGCCTTCCTCAAAATTTCTAAAGTATAAGTAAATTGACTAATCTCTTAGATCTATGATGGAGGAGGAATTAAATTCTTAGATTCCCAGAATGTTAACACATTATATACTTCAGATAAAATTTTAAAAATATGAGATGCAAAATCTATCTGTTGTATCATCAACCATACCTTTCACTTCCATTCTGGGAGGGGCTTTATAAAGCTGTGTGTTATCAGGCACTAAAATATAGAAATCCTATAGAAGCAAATAACTAAAAATTTTATCCAGGGGAAAAGACTGCACAATGAATCAACAAAATTATGAATTCTTTTTCTGTTGAATTTCTAATGCATGAGTTGGTCCTCTAATGCACAATTTCTCGTCACTGGTATAATGTTAAGTAGTGACTTCCCCAATATGATTTAACTCTCCTTGCTGTGAGTTGTATATAAATAGCTCTAGAAAATGCTCCATGAGTATTTTGGATGGAAAGAACTTTTAAAGCATTTATCCAAATGTTTGGCCCCTAGTTGATTCCTAGGAGCCTTCTTATTTCTCCAAACCCCAAATGGCCTTCCCCCACATCTGTGTTACCACACCAATAATACTGTCTACATTTCAAATCCCTGGGTTTACCTAAGCCTTTTCTTAGCCTCTCATAGGTGAGATTCAATCCATGTCAAGTGAACACTGTCAACTTTTCTCCTTTCAAATTATCCTAAAGAAAATAAGGCATCACAGTGACAAGCTTCTCCCTCAAATAAACCCTTAATAAACAGAAAGTGAAAATGAATGTGAAAGTGAAGTCGCTCAGTCGTGTCCGACTCTGTGCGACCCCATGGACTGTAGCCCACCAGGCTCCTCCATCCATGGGATTCTCCAGGCAAGAGTACTGGAGTGGGGTGCCATTTCCTTCTCCAGGGGATCTTCCCGACCCAGGGATCGAACCCAGGTCTCCTGCATTGCAGGCAAACACTCAGAAGAGACTGATAAACAGGAGAGATTGATAAATCTGATTAAATCACGATGGCTGATGGTCACATTTTGTTCAGCCTTTTGTGACCGCATAAATGATTGAAAATAGTCGGAGAAAAGTGATGGGAAGAAGTAGTTTCACTAACACTTCAAGTTGGGCTCCATGTTTGGTTATCATGTTACAAACATAGGTTACTAGTGGAGACAAATGACTTCTTCCCGCTATGGTACAGTAAACAGACTGACTGGAGTACCCAATTCTAGTGCACAGTGGGGCTGGTAGGATCACCAGCCAGAAATGTGAATGCCAGCGTAGGGAGGTGCCCCTGGTAGCTGCGTGGGCAGCGGGCATCAGGCTGCAATCTAATTATGGTTGGACACAGCAGCAGTGGAATTCAAGAAGATGCCACAAGGTGTTTCACAATGCAAATTCATTAAAGAAGAGGTTGACAGACACGCACACACACACGTACCTACACGGACCCTGACTAACTCCTACCGCCTTTCCTTCTAGCAAAATGCCTTGAATAGTTTGCACTCAATAAATACCAGTTGATTTGAAGGTGTATTCAAGACGTATTTGTCCAACCAAAGAATTTTATCCCTTTCCTTTTTATAGAGCACTATTTGCATATTCATTCAGATGGAAAAATTCAACATGACTTATTGTAATTTACCCCTAATGTCTAAAAAAAAAATAGAATTGTCTGATGTGTTTTGAAAAGTGAGATAGCACATAAACAATGTAGATATTTGTGTTACCAAGATGAGAAAGCATCATGTCCTTATCCTGAGACATAACACTTTGTGACAGGCACTATGGGCACTCAGTCGCAGAGCTTCTTCTTGCTTCTGAAGCTCCGTGAATCAGGCTGCCATTAGACACCCAAGGCTGAATTCAGCTCAACAGAAAAGATGAGGTGGTGACCAAGGTTAGAGTTATCTCCTAAATTAGTGTAACTGAAACGCTCTCGTATTCCCAGAGTGCGCCTGCTGTCTCCCTTAATAGACTAAACATATGTGTCTTTTCAATCACTTAGGAAAAGATGTTATGAAATAACTATAGTCATAAATGACCCATAGATGGTTTTAACATAATATCATAATCCATTCATAATTTCTAATTGACTTTCAAATGCATCACAGTTAGCTAAGATATTTATTTTTAATGATATATTATCTGATAGAGGTCATAAAAGAAATCATGGATATTTTTTCTTCAGTATTACAGAAATAACATTATAGCCATCTATTTGGTTTTTCAAGGAATAATAATGTCTTTATCTCTCTAAAGCTGTTTCTTATGTTATATTCTTAGAAGCCAAATGAAAGGAGAATGCTATTTATTTTTTACTGGAATTGCATGAAATTTTCACTTGAGTTATATGTATTTTTTCTATACAGTGGTATTATTTGTTCTAGACAGAAAATAATTTCTTGCCATTAGAGTCCCCTTTGATTGTGGTGGAGGTCTCACTGTGGATGTCTGCAAAACATCATTACTATCATTAGATTATATACTGCCAAATGAAACTGATTGATGTAATGACATAATTTTTTTTGAATGAACATGTTTGTTCTTTAGCTGATTAGATGAGTTTACCTTAGTGATCTGTTTGGGTTGTGTACTTCATCTCGTAACTTTCTATAGAGAAGTTTTACTTATATTAGAGTTAGAATTTTATCTGGTAATGATCTCTGTTTTAATAATTGTAAAATGTATCTTTTAAAATTTACTTAATCATATCCTCTGACAGATGAATGTTCAAACACATAAACGCAAACTAGAGTCTATGAACTTAGGGAGTATTCTTTACTGACTTTGAGTCACATACCTTTTGAGCATCTAATAGAGTTGAATATGCCTTCTAAAAGGTTGCAGGGACACAATCATTAAGTTCCCTTTCAGGGCTGGGAAGAAATTACAGTAGTATTTTAAGAGTTCTTTTGCTTTTTTTTTTTTCTGGTTGAAAATGTAGAGTTCTCTGCTTCTCTTATGCAGTTGCTTGCTGAAGAGGATTCAAATCACCCCTCAAAACCAGATCTGCAGAACACACTTCAGCTGTCACCAGCTTCAGTGAACCCCTGGGTGCAACCTTAGGAGTAAGAGAAAAAAGTCACATGTTACAGTGAATCATTAAATATTGCCATGTCTATTTGTGATTTTTATGTGAGTAGACATGAAAAAGGGGAAGGAAAAAAACAAAGAAGAAGAGCATTTCTAGAGTAGAGAAGGGTTTCTAGCTTTACAAAAATTTCTAGAATCTACCTGCCCCTACTGCACATACACAAAAGCCTATCTTACAACTCACAGAAATGTGGAATTAATTTCCTCTGTCTCCACGAGTGTCTATTATTTGAGATAGAAAGTATCGATGCTTCTTTTTCTGGCACTTGGCATAATTCTACTCGGGCTACACAATATGGATAAATTACAGAACCTTGTTTGCCCAAGAAGAATGTTTTGGAAGAAGCTCTTAAGAAAATGTCCTTCTTATCAAAAGAAGGGAGGTACTAATCCACTCTTATCATTAACTACAAATTCCACTTAAATATTATATGTTCAATGTTATAGCAATCAAAAGGTCACAATTTCAACACTTGATATCCTCTCCGTATCTTTATTCCCCTTCCCCAGAGTGGTTTTGCCAGGACAAAAGTAATACATGCAGTTTCAGCATCACTGATCATTTTACCTAGTCTCCACTTTCAAACGTATTAGCTGTGCTTGTTTCAACAAAGACTTAATGAAAGGAGTTCTGTCCAGAAATGATTATATTTCACAGTCATATGCCTCCCTCACTTATCTCTACCTTTTGCATTTAGCCAAAAATGTTTTCAAGATTCACCAGCACATTCCATCTACAGATTCTCTTTCTCCAGATTCACTCATCACCATTTTTTCCCTCAAAAATGTTTAAAGTATCTTTAGCTTCCCCTTTTTTAAACTCCATGTTTTAATGCCATGATTTCTTCAACTGACTTCCAAACCAATCTCAATAGTTATCTAACCCACTCAGATCCTAAACTATATCTTAATGACCTAGATATTTGCTGTGAGTGTCTATGTATAAATTTCTGCAATAGTTGGTTTTCTTTTTAAATCCAAGGAAATAGTCCATTTACTTGAATCCCGCCAGGCTCTCCCTTCTAGGCGGTTTAGCGAACTTCGCCCCAGATCGCAGACCATGGCTTTTACTTCCCCTCAGTGCCACGGTTTGCTTTCTTGAGTTCAGAACTGCATTTTTCCACCAGTTCTGTTGAAAACCCAGAGGCACCATGGACATTATTACTTTTAAAACCTCACTGATTTGAAGAGGCAGCAAATGACCGTCTGCCATCTTTCTGACTTGCAGCTTTTGCTCTGTCTGACTTTTGATTTTTCTTTCTCTCTTCCTGCATCCCTTCTTCTTCTTTTTACCCTTTCCCACAATCTAGGGCCTCTGCAAGCCTCCTTCATACCTCTTTCATACACCTCCTTCATACATCTCAGCTCCTTCCCAAAGCAGGGGCATCCCACTAGGCTCTCTGTTCCTTCATATGCTTCTTTGGAGATTCAGAATCTTGTATGGTGCTAGTGAAGTTTATAAATTTATGAGCTTTCAGATATGTAAGCATGATTGCAAGTGGCATGTATGAAAGAATATTACTGGGATACACTTTTATTACTTGCAAGGCAACAGGAATACAAGTATATCGTATTATCTATTTCGGCCCTCAAGTGACTTATAAGCCACTTCAAGGGTTAAATCTTAATGATAATAAATAGATTTTAAGTTCTTCTACGATATGAAAAGTGAAGAGGAAGTTTTTGATTTAGGACTTTTTTTTTTTTAATCAACATTTTGAACATTAGTTACTTTCATATAAACTGTACTGAAATTATCCAACTCTACCTAATTGTACAATGCATTGATATCTTCAAGTAGAGATCTTTCCAACTAAATAATTGCCAGTGATAGTAAACACATACACACATATATGTAAATTTAATTAAACAATGTCTTAAAGTTGCTTAATTTGTTATCCCACCAAATAGCACATTTGATGGCATTATTTTCAAGAAATAGACTCCCCCAAATCTTTTAGAAAAACTTTTTCCATCCAAGGAAAATGATTTATGAAAATCTGAATTCCCCCCATAGGTAATCATGCTGCTGCTGCTGCTAAGCCGCTTCAGTCGTGTCCGACTCTGTGCGACCCCATAGACGGCAGCCCAGCAGGCTCCCCCATCCCTGGGATTCTCCAGGCAAGAACACTGGAGTGGGTTGCCATTTCCTTCTCCAATGCATGAAAGGAACACAAATAAACAACTCCCTCACTTAAAAATATTGCCCTATTAGAACACTTCATTTACTTTATTTTTATCTCTGATTTACTACACTAGTATATTTTGAATACGATTATTTTCATCTACTCTATATTAAATATATTTTTCAATGCAGTAAAATATTCTCAAGGAATTTCTGTTAAAGATAAGTAGTGACTAGAGAAAAGAATAATATGTAGTTTCATTGAGATGGAAATAAGTTTTTTTAATAAAACTTCATGAAGTAAATATTTTATAGTTATTTATATTCTATGTACCAAACAATGGAAACAGAAATATTGCTGAAATGTGTTTAAGAAAAGTGAGAATCATATCAACTAACATAAACCTGAATAATTTTTAACTTAAAAATTACTTTTTACTCAAGCAAAGTTGAAAGAAATAGTACAGAGTGCTCTCTTGTGTGTGACTGTCTAGCTTGTCCTGTAATAAGTCACATTAACTTTAATTCTTTTTGTAAGTAATCTGAAAAGAGGAACCAAAAAAGCTATTTTTGAGAGAAAAATGTGAGTGTTATTTCAAGACAAACTGCAGGTAAGATTATGCTATTGAGGACACCAATAGATAAGGAAACTAAGCCCAGTAAATCAGGCCAAAATGGGATGGATAGCAAGTTACATAAATTAGAGATTGTAAAGTCTGTGTGTGTTGACTGTATCTTTGGTTCTATGGTTATTCACAGTTTCACTGGACAGAGTTGTTTCCTATTTACAATTCACTTTTAAAAAATTGGTCAAATAGAGAATCCGCTGGCAGTCCAGTAGTTAGGACTTCTTATTTATACTACCAAGGGCCCAGGTTTGATCTCTGATCAGGGAACTAAGACCTCACAAGCCACGAGGTGTGACCAAAAAAAAAAAAAAAAAGTCAAATACAAGTGCTTTATGCAAAGCAAGGTACAGTAAGTATATTGATTTAAGTGCTTTGGGATTCTAATAGACAGACATAATGATTATTTTATAACTTTCAGAGTTTGTTTTCTCTGAATCTTGGAGTTCAACTAAGAACAATGGGATAATTTTGCAAAGAGAATTTCTACACAAAACACAATATTTTGCTTTTACAGATCTGTGCTACCTAGGTAGTCAAGGTACATATTCAGCAATAGTTTCATCTGAATGTCCTCTAAAGTTAATTGCACTTTTGCGAGTAAATCATAAAAAGTTGTGACTTTCAAAATGCATATGTATTAGACATTTAAGATATCAACTAGCCAAGTCTGACTACTTTTTTAGAGGCCTAAAAAATTCCTGGCTGGGATTTACTTACATGAAAACAATAAATCTTATAATGAAAAGGACAAAACAATTTCAAGTGAAAAATAAATTGGGACATTCTTAGGTTAAATGTTGATTTTTGCCTGTGCAGTCATCACTAAATCTCTTAGTTGTTCCTTTAATGGGAAGCCTCATAACTACAGAAAGCGAAAAAGTGAAAGTGAAGTCGACTCTTTGCGACCCCATGGACTATAGCCTATCAGGCTCCTCCGTCCATGGGATTTTCCAGGCAAGAGTGCTGGAGTGGATTGCCATTTCCTTCTCCAGGGGACCTTCCCAAACCAGAGAGAGGTATTTATGTGATTAATAATGTGACAACTGAAAACTGAGTGCCAGATTCCTGTTAGGACCAAATTGGAGCTATAACAGGCTCCAAGGGGCAAGCTAGGCCTGAGTATTGGTCTCTGGGAAAGCTGAGTCACTGGGAATTCCCGCCTGCAGTATAGCTTGACCAATCAGAAAAATCCCCGTAGCCCTGGCCTGAGCCAATCAAGAAAACCCCACCCGCACCAGACCCGAGCCAATCGGGATAGGGATGTGAGATTTGAAAATCCCCTGTGCGCATCCGGCTTAGCCAATCATCACCCGCCAGCTATGCTGTTACTGAAACAAAGAACCGCCTGTATAAAAGTAGCTGTGATTCAGAGCTGGGTCTCTCATCAAGACTCTGCTGCGTTGGATGAGACCTGAGCCCTAGCTCGAGCTAGCAGTAAACCCCTTTATGCTTTTGCATTGCCGTGGACGTCTTATTTCTCTCGGTCTTGGGGACTCGACTTCGGGCATAACAATTCCAAGTGTAGAAAATCCTCAGACTAAACTGAAGGACCTTGGAAATTTCATGGATTACAGTGAAATGTTGATTTTTATTTTATTTTTTTTAATAATATCAGGCAGGGTTACATGCTGCTGCTGCTGCTGCTAAGTCACTTCAGTTGTGTCCGACTCTGTGTGACCCCATAGACAGCAGCCCACAAGGCTCCTCCGTCCCTGGGATTCTCCAGGCAATAACATTGGAGTGGGTTGCCATTTCCTTCTCCAATGCAGGAAAGTGAAAAGTGAAAGTGAAGTCGCTCAGTCATGTCTGACTCAAAGCGACCCCATGGACTGCAGCCTACCAGGCTCCTCTGCCCAGGGGGTTTTTTAGGCAAGAGTGCTGGAGTGGGTTGCCATCACCTTCTCCAGCAGGGTTACATGGTGTGATTCAAAGATAAAATCTCTCTTCCTTGGGAGGAAATAACTATGTATTAAAATTCTGATACTCTACAACTATTCAACTGTTTTCAGACTTTGTTAGTGATTCTGAAATTTTTTGTATTTGAAGCACAATAGAACTCTAAGGAGACTTTTAGTACTCTGATTCTGTCATGCTGCTGTTGCTGCTGCTGCTGCTAAGTTACTTCAGTCATGTCCAACTCTGTGCGACCCCATAGACGGCAGCCCATCAGGCTCCGCCATCCCTGGGATTCTCCAGGCAAGCACACTGGAGTGGGTTGCCATTTCCTTCTCCAGTTCTCCAATGCATGAAAGTGAAAAGTGAAAGTGAAGTTGTTCAGTCGTGTCCGACCCTCAGTGACCCCATGGACTGTGGCCTTCCAGGCTCCTCCATCCATGGGATTTTCCAGGCAAGAGTACTGGAGTGGGGTGCCACTGCCTTCTCCGATTCTGTCATGAGATGCCCTTAATTGAACTACTTACTAGCAGTGAGTTAGTTGAGCTAAAAATGTCCCCCCCACCTACTTTGTAATGTAAGCATTCTAAAGATAATTTTCTAATTATTAAAGTAGATATGTATTACTATTTCTCTCATTGCTCTTTTCTCAAAGCACATAATGCAAACTTTTGTTTCTGTGTATTTCCCCAGGTTACAGTAAAAACAATAATTATTTCTGGGCTATTTCTCTGCCATTATTTACTAAAATGTATAATCCTTTCACTGAGAAATTAAGTGTACAAAGCTACTTTACACCATGAGTAGATAAAAGGAGCCATGTAAGAATTGGTATTATTCATTATCAAGTTTTTGTTGTGGTAGTGGTCTGGTCCTTTTCTGAACTTGGCCTTGCTCTTACTTTACTGAAATAGTATCCCAACAACAGGGAGATGGCTGATATGGGAGAGGCTAAAAAGTTCAGTCTGTTGGGAGAGAGATTCATTTCAGCCCATCAGTGTTGTTGTTCTGCTAAGTGGTGACATAATCCCAAATTCACATTCCCAAGAGATTGGCTCTTGGGATCTCTCCCATTTGCTGACTTTACTGCGAAAGAATGCCAGCTTCTGTTGTAATTGAGGAAAAAGGTTTTCAGGCCAGATTATCATTTCTGAAATGGATCAGATAACATATCTGAAAGTGTTAGTATAAACCCAACCTTCTGCCCAGAGATTTTCTTCTTTTTCAAACAAATAAATAGATTTTTTAAAATCCTGTTTCAAAAGGGCATCATATGATGGGATTATTTGTCTTTTTAATTCCCATAATTCTGAGTTTTCTAAAAGAAAAGCATCCCAGATCAATATTTAGTACATGGAGGGGGGAAGAAAAAAAATTAGAAACAATAATATTCACAAACAAGGGTGGTGACCAAGTATTCTGCAGTCACTAAAAAAAATAAAGTTCCATATAAACTCCATTATATTAGAAAAGATACATGACATGTTAAGTGAATATATCAGACTGAAGTAGAATATATACAAAGTGTTGACTTGTCTGTGAGACCAATGATATGTATGCTTTCATTAGACATACATGCAAATATTCACATATGTGTGAACCTATTTACAGATGCTGTAGATTTAGATACATATATAATTAAATTATTGATGATTACTGCTAAAGAAACCAGAGTGAATTTTAATTTTATTTCATAACCTTCTGAAACATTTAACTCTTCCAGCCTGATATACTTTCAGAATTATAAAAAATGTACTGAAAAATTTTTGTTTCTACCTTGTCTTTTGCACACTAAAATGTTCTTAATGTGCAAATTAAAGCATATATCTAATGCATTACATATTTTATGCTAACTCTACCCAACTGTGATACATGTTTAATATAACTTGCTAAATGCTGTGTTTAGTCAGTGAGTGCCCCAAACCACTAAGGAACGTTAGCAACAGACAGAAGCTAGGATAGTGAGGGCTGAGTAATGATAGGAAATGCCCAGAAAGCACCACAACAGAGATGTAAGACCAGCCAGGGTCCAAAAGTATCTTTCAGACATTTGCGGTGGGTGAAAACCCAAAACACATTTGGTCAAGTTCTATATTTCAAGATAAACTTGGCCCATATGTTTTTTATTCATTTACATGTAATTCATTGAGCTGACATTCTGAAACAGTTATCTGATGCGTAAGGAGATTTTTGTGCCATAATTACATGTGATACATATAATACAATGTATAATAATTTAGAGCAGAACTTGAATTTTGCTGGGCTACAGATTCCAGGCACATGCTCCTTCATGATGAGTCACTGTGCTTGAGCTAAGCTGTTGAGTGACTCACTGAGTCACTCTATAGTTGAGATTTACTTTACTGAATTTTGTACACTTTTTAAAAACAGGGCCTATTTCCCATGCTTCAGTTTCCACAGTTGTAAATTAGAATGATGATCTTTATTAAAATTTACTCTGGTGATTTACCGGAACCTATAAAACTTACTAAGGGCTTCCCAGTGGTAAAGAAACTGCCTGCCTGTGCAGGAGATGCAGGTTCGATCCTTGGGTGGAGAAGATCCTCTGGAGGAGGAAATGGCAACCCACTGCAGTATTCTTGCCTGGAGAATCCCATGGACAGAAGATCCTGGCAGCCCCCAGTCCATGGGGTCACAAAAAGTCAGACACAGTGGAGCGACTGAGCACACAATAGTTTATTAACATGCTTGCAAATAGCTAGTCCCCAGAATTTGTGAATTTTTAAAAAAATATGGTAGGTAGCACAGTTTAAACATGCACTTGGAAATATATTGAAACACCAATTCCCTATACTATCTCTTTCAACGAAGAGGATAGACTTGTTAGAAATCTCAGGATCTATGAGGACAATCTCAAAGATTTATGGATATTCAATTGTATTCAAAATCGTTGTAAAGGCTAGAAAATGAAATGAAATATCATATTTTGCTCATATCTCTCACTTGCCCAACAGGGCAGGCTGTTTTAGGTAATAAGATTTGTATTATCTTTCTTGTTATTTAAAAAGTGAGATGCAATTCAGAGGATTCTTACTTTTCTCTGTTATGTATAATGAAACATATTTTCTCTATTTTCAAATACATATTTGATTTATAATTTTTTCTGTGGTTCCTGTGGTAAAATTTTTGTTTGCAGCTCTCCTAATCCACCTGGAATTTATTCTACTGTGATATAATGTGAAGACACAATGTCTGCTTTTAATTTGTAGGGCAAAATACTTCGTTTGCATTTGTAAGATTTTTATAATTGGCATTGTGGTAAAAGTGATATTTACGCTTTCTCTAAGTGCATGTCCCTCTTTCTGGATTTGGCATATGACTCCTAAATTCCTCTCTTTCAGATTTTCAGTTGGCTATTAAGAAGCAAGATCCCTGAGATTTAGCCACTAGAAAGTTCCTAAAAATCATTAAATGGAGACAAACCTGAAAAAGAGACCTAAAATGCAGAAAACTTCCAACTGAAGTATAATTAAATTATAGTATGTCAAATAAACTTGATAAATGTGAGCTATAGGTCAAAATATTATCAAACTGATTGGTTTTCAAAGGACTAATTTCTAGTGGTTAGCAGCAGAAAAAAATCATATGTATCATACTAAGTGAAGTCAGACAGAGAAAAACAAATATCATATGATATCACTTATATGCAGAATCTAAAAAAATACAAATGAACTTATTTAGAAAACAGAAACAGACTCACAGAGAATGAACTTATGGTTACCAGGAAGGAATTGTGGGTGTTGGGGGAAGGGATAGGCTGGGAGTTTAGGATTAACACGTACACACTGCTATATTTTAAATAAGATGCCTTTCCATGAAAAAATTAATTAAATTTTAATGTTATTGAAAATGATATAAATATTAAGTTCTAATGGTATCAGTGATAAGAATTAAAAGCTAAATCACTGACTTGTGACTATTTCAAGCTTTTTCATATTAATTTTGAGGCATCTATTCACCCATTTACCTAAAAAATAGATACATTCAAATACTTGAAGTTATGTGCAGCTAAATTACCAGTCTGTGTGTATAATCCCTCAAAATACATGGGTTAGACAGGACTACGCAGTTTGAGAACAGAAACACAACTCTGGTTTAGGCCAAAAATGTGTTTATTGGAAGGGTACTTGTGTAGATGAGATGGCTGGATTACGACACAGACTCAATGGACGTGAATTTGAGCAAACTCTGGGAAATAATGGAGAAGAGGGGAGACTGGTGGGCTTCAGCCCATGGTGTCGCAAACAGCCAGACACGACTTAGGGACTGAACGACAGTAAGCACCACTGTAGCCCTCTGAGTTGAAGGAAGAACCGCTATCACTACTGTTTCTGTCCTCTTGTTAACATCACTCAGGTTCCAGGAACTCTACTCTCCTATTCTTACATCCTCATGACCAAAAGAGAAAAGAGATGTCTGTCTCTCAGCTCTAGTTAGAAATTCCTGGGGAGAATTCTAGCAGACCAGGCATGGGTCAAGTACCCATCCCAGGTCACTGCAACCAGTGGGTTACAGTCAGTTATCAGTAAGTTATTTTCACCCTCCTGGTCATAATTTTTGCCAGTGCTTACTCTGTACCAGGAACTATGAAAATCACTCTGTGAAAATCATTATGATAGTTCCATGCTATTATAATTCCTAACTTACAAATAAAAAACTGACCCAGAGAAGTATAAGGAGTTTGCCTAAGGCCAGCTGAGAGGTGAAGGGCAAGCACAATCTGAACCCAGAGCCAAGCTTTAACCCTGACAATGAACTTGATGCTAACAGAGGCCAGGCTTTCCAATAAAGTACCACACTTACAGCAAAAACCAGGTTGGTCACACTGACCTCTGAAAACCCTTCACTGATGGTAGCATTGCACCACCCACAGTCACATGTCTGCGCCCGGTTCTCTGTTCTCCATCCTTGCCCAGCGGCAAAACTAACACTACCACCCGGATTTTTCTGTCTTCTTTTCCTCTTGCTTATTATTGCACATCCTACTCATGTAAACTTTCCTAGGTTGGAGACACTGAATGTGATGTGACTATAGCAAGCTGTGTGCCCCTCCATTCTTGAGGGAATGGATGAATAAGATGTTTTAATGAGGATGTAATGGTTACAAGCACTTGGGAGCTGTGATACTCATTTCAGATGGTGTCAAGTTTCTCCTGAGAGAAAAGGATGGTGTACAGAAAGGTAGTAGCCTGGAACAACGCTGTCTCTATTTTTTTGTGTGTGCATGTTTAGTCACTCAGTTGTGTCTGACTCTTTGCAACCATGTGGACTACAGCCTGCCAGGTTCCTCTGTCCGTGGGATTTCACAGGCAAGAATACTAGAGAAAGTTGCCATTTCTTTTTCCAGGGATCGTTCCCACCCAGGGATCAAACCCATGTCTCTTGTATTGGCAGGTGGATTCTTTACCACTGAGCCACCTGGGAAGTCTCTATTTTTGCCATTTTTTGATATAGGCATCTCTAATAAAATGTAGAAAGGCTGGGCTGGAGGAAGAACAAGCTGGAATCAAGATTGCCAGGAGAAATATCAGTAACCTCAGATATGCAAATAATACCACACTTATGGCAGAAAGTGAAGAATTAAAGGGCCTCTTGGTGAAAATGAAAGAGGAGAGTGAAAAAGTTGGCTTAAAGCTCAACATTCAGAAAACTAAGATCATGGCATCTGGTCCCATCACTTCA
>SJYX01013960.1:409618-422419 GCA_006410675.1 Oreotragus oreotragus | reverse complement strand
CTGGTGGGCTTCAGCCCATGGTGTCGCAAACAGCCAGACACGACTTAGGGACTGAACGACAGTAAGCACCACTGTAGCCCTCTGAGTTGAAGGAAGAACCGCTATCACTACTGTTTCTGTCCTCTTGTTAACATCACTCAGGTTCCAGGAACTCTACTCTCCTATTCTTACATCCTCATGACCAAAAGAGAAAAGAGATGTCTGTCTCTCAGCTCTAGTTAGAAATTCCTGGGGAGAATTCTAGCAGACCAGGCATGGGTCAAGTACCCATCCCAGGTCACTGCAACCAGTGGGTTACAGTCAGTTATCAGTAAGTTATTTTCACCCTCCTGGTCATAATTTTTGCCAGTGCTTACTCTGTACCAGGAACTATGAAAATCACTCTGTGAAAATCATTATGATAGTTCCATGCTATTATAATTCCTAACTTACAAATAAAAAACTGACCCAGAGAAGTATAAGGAGTTTGCCTAAGGCCAGCTGAGAGGTGAAGGGCAAGCACAATCTGAACCCAGAGCCAAGCTTTAACCCTGACAATGAACTTGATGCTAACAGAGGCCAGGCTTTCCAATAAAGTACCACACTTACAGCAAAAACCAGGTTGGTCACACTGACCTCTGAAAACCCTTCACTGATGGTAGCATTGCACCACCCACAGTCACATGTCTGCGCCCGGTTCTCTGTTCTCCATCCTTGCCCAGCGGCAAAACTAACACTACCACCCGGATTTTTCTGTCTTCTTTTCCTCTTGCTTATTATTGCACATCCTACTCATGTAAACTTTCCTAGGTTGGAGACACTGAATGTGATGTGACTATAGCAAGCTGTGTGCCCCTCCATTCTTGAGGGAATGGATGAATAAGATGTTTTAATGAGGATGTAATGGTTACAAGCACTTGGGAGCTGTGATACTCATTTCAGATGGTGTCAAGTTTCTCCTGAGAGAAAAGGATGGTGTACAGAAAGGTAGTAGCCTGGAACAACGCTGTCTCTATTTTTTTGTGTGTGCATGTTTAGTCACTCAGTTGTGTCTGACTCTTTGCAACCATGTGGACTACAGCCTGCCAGGTTCCTCTGTCCGTGGGATTTCACAGGCAAGAATACTAGAGAAAGTTGCCATTTCTTTTTCCAGGGATCGTTCCCACCCAGGGATCAAACCCATGTCTCTTGTATTGGCAGGTGGATTCTTTACCACTGAGCCACCTGGGAAGTCTCTATTTTTGCCATTTTTTGATATAGGCATCTCTAATAAAATGTAGAAAGGCTGGGCTGGAGGAAGAACAAGCTGGAATCAAGATTGCCAGGAGAAATATCAGTAACCTCAGATATGCAAATAATACCACACTTATGGCAGAAAGTGAAGAATTAAAGGGCCTCTTGGTGAAAATGAAAGAGGAGAGTGAAAAAGTTGGCTTAAAGCTCAACATTCAGAAAACTAAGATCATGGCATCTGGTCCCATCACTTCATGGCAAATAGATGGGAAAACAGTGGAAACAGTGGCTGACTTTATTTTTCTGGGCTCCAGTACCAATGTAGATGGTGATGGCAGCCATGAAATTAAAAGATGCTTACTCCTTGGAAGGAAAGTTATGACCAACCTACATAGCATATTCAAAAGCAGAGACATTACTTTGTCAACAAAGGTCCATCTAGTTAAGGCTATGGTTTTTCCAGTAGTCATGTATGGATGTGAGAGTTGGACTATAAGGAAAGCTGAATACTGAAGGATTGATGCTTTTGAACTGTGGTGTTGGAGAAGACTCTTGAGAGTCCCTTGGACTGCAAGGAGATCCAACCAGTCCATCCTAAAGGAGACCAGTCCTGGATGTTCATTGGTAGTGAAGAAGGAATTCATAGGGCCTGGACTCCATCTTAGGCCTGTTCATGCTGATCATGCTTGGCCACCTTTCCAATGGACTCTGAACTCTGTGTTTAATGCCTATGAAAACAACAACCAAAGGATAAGATCCCCTCCAGACAGGGGAACCTTGAAGATCGTATCTAGGTTACTCATCACCTAAGAGAAAACATAGACTAATCACCCCTTCCTCCAGACAGGCCATAAATTTTTCCATATCAATCGGAGTGTAACCTCGGGTTTATTGATTATTGGCTAATTGTTTGACTGTTTGAGCACATGAGCACATAGCACGTGAACGCTGGGGTTATTGGGATTGTATTTTCCTTGGTTTATGTAAGTCTCAAGGAATTTGGAGTGGTGGGTTCAGACACGTACACATGGGGTATAAAAGATTTTCACAAATGCTGGTCCGGGTCCTTGGCTAAGAGGAGACTCTGCCTTGGGCCCACCAGTGTAATAACCTGCACTCCACCACCTGCATTGTCCTTCTGAGTGTTTGTTTCCCAGAATGCATGGCTACAACAGTAGGACTGATGTTGAAGCTGAAACTCCAGTACTTTGGCCACCTGATGTGAAGAGCTGACTCATTTGAAAAGACCCTGCTACTGGGAAAGGTTGAGGGCACGAGAAGGGGACGACAAAGAATGGGATGGTTGGATGGCATCACCGACTCAATGGACATGGGTTTGGGTGAACTCCGGGAGTTGGTGATGAACAGGGAGGCCTGGCATGCTGCGGTTCATGGGATCGTAAAGACCCCATGACTGAGCAACTGAACTGAACTGAATAAAATATAGAGGAAAGACCAGCATTTACTTGGTGCTTTCTAGGTACCAGGTGCTCTTAAAATATACATTAACTCTTTTCATCTCTATAACCCCCTGTATGAGGGAGGTTTTATTATCTCCATTTTATGGATTAAGTACACTGAAGCTCAGGTGAAAACGCTTGCCCCAGATCACATCACTAGAAAGGGAAAATATGCAGACACTTGACTCCAAAATCCTATTTTCTACTATGGAAAACTGATCTAGAAAACTGACCTTTTATATTCCCAAGAGGCACTAATGGTAAAGAATCCACCTGCTAATGCAGGAGACCCAAGAGACCTGAGTTTGGTCCCTGGATTGGAAAGATCCCCTGGAGGAGGGCATGGCAACCCACTCCAGTAATCTTGCCTGGAGAATCCCATGGACAGAGGAGCCTGGTGGCCATAGGTTTGCACAGAGCTGGACATTTCTGAAGCGACTCTGAGTACACGTTCAAACACACACACACACACACACACACACAAGGAAAACATCTGAAATTCCTGAAAAACCGCATTCAATGGAACATGAGAGTAGATTCTATGTTAGTGAACAGTTTGCCCATTTAAATAGTGATAAAATATTTTACTTATAATTTTTAAAAGAAGTACAGAATCTCTGAGAATAAGGGATTGCCAACTAGGGATTATATTTCAATTTACTGTGTGAATAACAAACAAAACAAATTTCTTGTAGAAAGAGGTCTGGAGTACTACCTTTCCTCGTTATGTAAACCAGAAGGGGCTGCCCAGGCTGTTTCCCTGCTGTACCTTCAGCTCTCTCGACGGCTAGTTTACCCAAAGAATTTCCAAAGAGAAAGCAAAAAGTGACAGTGCACACACAGACGGACACACAGACACACAGACACACACAGAGACAAACAGAGAGAGAGGGAAGGACAGAAATGGAATCCCAGGTAATTTAAGGTTTGCCTAAATCACCAGATACTTTGCAAGTGAGGAATTTTGCTTTAAATAGGATGGCTTATGGTCTATTTCCTGGTAATTTGGATAGATTTGCACTACATTGATAGCCCATTTTGTGGTAACTGTGTTTTGTTAGATACTCATTTATTTTAATGCTCGTTTGCTTTATCCTGCCAGTTTGTTGACTGTTCCTTGCTGAGTAGATCTGTAATCTAAACTTTAAAGGAGGATTAAGCTTCATGGTATTTACCTAACTAAGCATTGTCATTGTGTTATCCTCTTATATATTTGTTACCTGTGGTGGTGGGGGTGGGGGGAAACAACCTCATTTTAAATGGGCCTTTCTTTTACTTTTGCAGGAAACCCTTTGTGGCTTAAATTTAAAAATTCTATTTTATGATCTGCAACTGTCATTTAACTAGAACCAAGAGTTAATTTAGACCGCAATGCTTTTAATAGTACTTTTTTTTGTTTGTTTGTTTGTTTTGGGGAGTCACAAAGAGTCAGGCACAACTGAGTGACTGAGCAGGCAGGATATTTATCACTGGATTTATATTAATAACAATGAGAAATAACCAAACCAATGAAAGTAGAAAAGTTAACTAAATCATAGAACATCCCTACAATTGAATATAAGGAAGCTATTACAATTATTTATTTGCAGAATATTTGTCATGAGAAAATGCTCATAATAAAAAGTTTGGTTGGAGAAAAAGTGTAAGGCAAAAATAAATACAATGTACAGATCCTTATTTGGGAAAAAAGAAGGCACGAGGAAGACATTTATAAGCATATATACAATACCCCCTCCAGGTTCCTCCTTCCTTGGGATTTTCCAGGCAAAAGTACTGGAGTGGGGTGCCATTGCCTTCTCCATCTTCTATACACACATATACACAATTATTCAAAATGGCTAGAATTAAATTTAATATATCAATAGTATTTATTCCCAGTTAGTGGGCAATAGACAATTTTCTTGTGCATAGGTAAGTAAGCATTTATTTCTTTTACATGACAAAAATAATGATTTATAAATAAAAACATAAAAACTAAGGGTAGCTGAAAATTAAATTTCAAGAAAAAGATTTTATGATTAGCAATATATTATAGATAGAAAATACTGCATCCACAAGAAATGAGCAATAGCATCATAATACAGATCACATATGGAAAATGTCTTCAGAAAAATAGAAAATAATGTGTGTTTTTCCACATAAGTGTCCTCCCAGGAGGTGCACTGGTAAATAATCTGCCTGCCAATGCAGGAAATGCGAGAGAGGTGGGTTTGAATCCTGGATCAGGAAGATCCCCTAGAGTAGGAAATGGCAGTCTGCTTTAGTACTCTTGCCTGGAAAATCTCATGGAAAGTGGAGCCTGGTGGGTGACAGTCCATGGGTTGCAAAGAGTCGGACATGACCGAGCACACAAATGCACACACGCATATACACACATTTCCATATAAATATTGAGTTGGCCAAAAAGTTAGTTTGTATTTTTCTTTAATATCTTACCAAACCATTAACTAAAAGAAAGTGAAAGTGAAGTAGCTCAGTCCTGTCCAACTCTTTTCGATCCCATGGACTGCAGCCCACCAGGCTCCTCTGTCCATGGGATTTTCCAGGCAAGAGTGCTGGAGTGGGTTNTCTTTAATATCTTACCAAACCATTAACTAAAAGAAAGTGAAAGTGAAGTAGCTCAGTCCTGTCCAACTCTTTTCGATCCCATGGACTGCAGCCCACCAGGCTCCTCTGTCCATGGGATTTTCCAGGCAAGAGTGCTGGAGTGGGTTGCCATTTCTTTCTCCAGGAGATCTTCCCCACTTGGGGATTGAACCCAGGTCTCCTGCATTGTAGACAGATGCTTTACTGTCTGAGCCACCAGGGAAGTCTCAATCCAATAATTAAGAAACAGTTAAACTAGATTAAAATTTTTACATATCTGCCTGGGGTTCTTTGCTGCTTAGGAGGCCAACACATCTCTGGTTTGGGTGGGGAAGGGGAGGGCAGAGCTAAAACAAGTTGGGTTATCTTCCAGATTCTCTATAGTGTGAGAGCTGTTGATTTCCTGAAAAAGAGAATGTGAGAGAGAAATATGTAAAATATATTTTATAGATGTTTTCCAAAATATATAATATGTATTATATGTAATAAGTATATATATGAAATTTCATTCATATTTAAGGGAAGTGATAATGTCTCTAGGGGCAGAGGTTAGGTAACTCCAGGTAAAACCTAAGGAACTGATAAGGGAAATGAAACAAATGCACAACCTAAGGCCACACTTCCTGCTTCTTTTCTTTTTAAAAAAATCTTATACACAGTCTTATTAGCCTCTTATTATCCCCATATCTGTCTCTGAATAATAAGAATGAAACACTAAATTGACAGAATAACCAGCTCAAAATCCTCCTTTAGATTTAAGATCTGAGAAAACATGGTACATTTTTTTTTCAAGTCACAGAATTACTTAGTGACAAGAGTTTAAATTCCTAGGGGTCTTGATTCCCAGTATAGTTTTCAATCCATTAAACCATCATGATTTGTTATTTAAGGAAAGCTTCCATCTCATCACATAGAAACTGGCATATAAAGAAGCTCAAACTTTTTTTTTTTTGGGGGGGGGGTTGCTTTATGGAAAATCCACCAAACTGACTCTAAAAATGTCCTGGCTTTGAGTCTTACTTCTTCCATGGTTATCAGTGTGGCCTTATACCTCAGTTTCTTGTCTGCAAAATAGAGTACACTCAGTCTTTCCCAATATGTTTGACGACATCTGACAAGAACCCTGCAGAATTATATAACTGGTGAGAATAACAGAGCTCTGACAAAGATGCAATCTTTATTTATGTCTTGCTTATTCAATTACTCCATCTTCCTTGAAACTCCAAATAAATAACTTGAGATGTTGAAGTCAAACAGTAGCTGAAGAACTGTTACATATCCATGGACATTCACAGTTAATGAAAAAATAATTATAAATGTATGCAACGAGATCTCAAGAGCTGAAATGTAGAGGACTCTTTGTTTTCACTGGAAAATGTATACAGAGGAAATGGGAGAGTATAACAGTCTGGCCATGGGAGGAGACCTTGGTGACAAGCACATATAAGGAATTCTCTAGACAGGACTTGGGGGTTTCCCCGGTAGATAAGTTGGTAAAGAATCTGCCTGGCAATGCAGGAGATGTGGGTTCGATTCCTGGGTCAGGAGGATCCCCTAGAGAAGGAAATGGCAACCCACTCCAATATTCTTGTCTGGGACATCCGATGGACAGAGGAGCCTGTCAGGTTACAGTCCATGGGGTCGCAAAAGAGTCTGACATGACTGAGCAACTGAGCACATGTACAGACATGACTTGATGCACAGAATCACTCCTGCAAGACTTTTATAAAATGACCTGTTTGATACTGAAGCTGTGAATTTTAAAAGGGAGTGAGAAAAAATATTGGGATACAGAGACACGAAGAGGAGGCATTTCTGTTACAATCTGTAGGGAGACAGTATCCTTTACTGAAGAGAGTTCTTTCTTAAACTCAAGAAGTATGAAACAGCTTTTAAGACCACAGCTCCAAAACTGGGGAAATGGTAGAAAAAGAGTTTTGTGAAATGACAAATTAAGCTTTGCTTGACTATAGACAATTGTGGGGGCTTCCCAGGTGGTGCTAGGGGTAAAGAACTTACCTGCCATTGCAGGAAACATGAAGAGATATGGGTTTGATTCCTGGGTCGGGAAGATCCTTTGGAGAAGGAAATGGCAATCCACTCCAGTATTCTTGCCTGGAAAATCCCATGGACAGAGGAGCCTGGCNACTTACCTGCCATTGCAGGAAACATGAAGAGATATGGGTTTGATTCCTGGGTCGGGAAGATCCTTTGGAGAAGGAAATGGCAATCCACTCCAGTATTCTTGCCTGGAAAATCCCATGGACAGAGGAGCCTGGCAGGCTATAGTCCATAGGGTCACAAAGAGTTTGACATGACTGAAGTGACTTAGCATGTGTGCTGAAACAATGTTAAGGATAATAACAGAACCTATTTTATAAGGTTATTTTAAGGATTAAGTAAATTAATACAGATAAATACAGATAGAGTGATGTCCAGTATGTTCTACTAAATAAGTGCAAGCTATCATTGCTGTGTCTTTGTCATTGCTGTTGTTTTTATTATTAATCTGATCTGAAATATATTTACCTTAGTCTCAAATGTCCCCTGTTATTTTTCTTTCTTTCTTTCTTTCTTTGGCCATGTCCTGGGGCATGTGGGATCTTTAGTTCTCTCACCAGGGATCAAAACCTTGTCCCCTGCATTAGGAGTGCAGAAACTTAACTACTGGACCGCCAGGGAAGTCCCTGTAATTTTTCAGTTATGTGGTTTCCACCTACTTTTGAAAAGAACCATCCATTCTCTCCACCAGAAAAATCAGTTTATTTAAAGTGAAACATGCAAGAACCCTCTTGTTTGTTATAGCAAAAGCATATATGACTATATTTTTCTGCTGATCAAGATGAAACAAAAGTCAAGGTACTAATTTTTTTAGTTCCTGCCATTAATGTCTGATCTTCTTATCTAAGAGATAACCTGCTCTTTACAGTGTATTTTTTAAGTGGGGAGAGTATTGAAGACATCTCAAATCCACGCCTGATACCTAAACATCTTCCCACACAACTAAATTTTAACTTCTAAGAATCAAATTTCTATTTGCAAGTACCTAAGAAATGTGAATCACTTTTCAGTTCACTGAATGACACAGATCCTGAGGTCTCAGAGACACAGTATTCAAGCAACAACAAGTCACTTTCACGTTTTAGAAAGCAACCAGGCAGCTAAACCAAATAGACAAGAGTTACGCCATCAGTTCCTTTCTGGTTTCAGTATGAATGAAATCAGTCTCACATAATGTAATCTAGGACCTAAAGAAAATTCTAACTAATTTCCACATGAAATAAAAATTTTAGGAAAGCTCCAGCTGGTAGAACAACATATTTCAAGATTTATAAATTCAGAACCTCTTTGATTTGAAGAGTTTTAAAACCTTTGTTTTGAGTAAACTTTAATAAGAGACATTTCAACACTCAAATATTTATTAGAAGAAAGGAGAAGCAAGCAAACAAGTACTGAGTAAATATGTTAGACTGCTGTATAAATGCTTAGACAAATGTTGTATCATTTGTCTGCTAGGCTTTTTCTGGTTTAAATTTTTACTACGTATTGGCTATAACATATATGTGCTGTGTGCTCAGTCGTCTCCTCTGTCCATGGGATCTCCCAGGCAAAATACTGGAGCAGATTGCCAGTCCCTACTCCAAGGGATCTTTGCCACCCAGGGATTGAACCTGTGTCTCTTGTGTCTTCTGTATTGACGGGCAGACTCTTTACCACCAACACCCCCTGGGAAGTCCCCTATAACATATACGAACATAAAAATAAATGATGTTTCAAACTCCCTTTATAAAACACTTGAAAATGGCTAAGTTTTGACCTTTAAAAATACCAAAGAAGAAAGCACATTTTTTCCCTGATTGCCATATGTGATTTGGCTTTGTCTTTCAACATAACTCTCTACCCTGATCTAGTTAGGATAGGGTACACTGTACTACTTTTGCTTTATAAAGTTTGGATGTGTTCTCTCTCATTTATACAATCAACACGATAGTATTACTGAGAAGGAAAGACTAAATTATTTGCAAACTGCCCCAGAACTATTTGCTGCAAGTTCTTGGGTAGGTAATTCATGAAGACATTATGTCTGTGACTCTATAAAATAAACACTGAAGATCCCTTGTCTAAAAGTGGTCAGATTGGTAGGGTTAGAAGGACCCTGCTGCTGCCGTTGCTGCTAAGTCACATCAGTCGTGTCCGACTCTGTGTGACTCCATAGACGGCAGCCCACCAGGCTCCCCTGTCCCTGGGATTCTCCAGGCAAGCACACTGGAGTGGGTTGCCATTTCCTTCTCCAATGCATCAAAGTGAAAAGTGAAAGTGAAGTCGCTCAGTCGTGTCTGACTCTTAGCGACCCCATGGACTGCAGCCCACTAGGCTCCTCTGTCCATAGGATTTTCCAGGCAAGAGTGGGTTGCCATTGCCTTCTCCGAGAAGGACCCTACAGCATCTTACATCAATGCTTCTCTTTAACAGAGGAGACTGTACACCAGAATAATGAAGTTACTTTTCGTAATGGGAATAGGTGATGAAGTTGGGACTAAATCTCAGGTCTTCTACCTTGTAATTTCTGAGTCTGCATTCACTGTTCTTCCACTTGCCTTAATACATATTGATAGGAGTGTTTCTATGCCCTTCATAATATGTTTATATGCCCTGGTTTTGAAGCTTGTAATTAACAGTGGCCAAAAGCATACACGATACAGTTAGGATGAGTGATCATATTGTCCAGCTCTATTCTGAAATCAAAGGGCTACTGGATTTTCCTCTGTGGAGTAACCACAGTAAATGTAATTATTCAGTCCTGAAAGCTTTTATTCAAACCAGTCTCATCTTATTTATTTTGAATGGTAGGGGCTGCCATTACTAATAAATTCTAATGCATTCTGAAACCAAAAGGTAGCTATAATCATATCCTTGTTCTGTTTGAGTCTTTTAATATTTGTCTTTGGGGAAGATCACTCTGGTGGTGGTAGGAAGAATTGAATGGATGATGGCAGGACGTTTATTAGAAGCAAAGATCTTTTGTGCCAGGCAGTTTATCTGTAAATAAAACTTCCAAAGATCTCTGACCTGCTAAACTTGCACTTAAGCAGGAGGAGACAGACTATAACAATAAATAAAAGAAACAAATAAAGTGTGTATAATAATACAGAAGGAAGTGAGTACAAAGGACTAAGTATAATGCAGAGTAAAGGGAATTCAAGTTCTGGGAATAGAAAGCAAGTAACACACTTAAGTAAGATGCTCAAAATTAGTCTCATTGAATATAACACATTTGAACAAACATTTGAACGATATGTCAAAATTTGAAGCACAGACATCTGGGGGATGGCTACCACGGTGGTCATAAGGTGCTGCCATGTTTCAGAAGTAGCAAGCAGACTTGCGTGGCTGCAGAGGAATGGAAAAAGGACAGGGTGTGCACAAATATGGTCAGGAAGTAAATGGGCCCCTGATTATGTAAGAGCATCTGGGCCATTGACAAGCCCTTGGTTTTTACTCTGAGTGAAATGGGTAGACCATGGAGTACTGTGAGCAAAGAAGGGACAAAGATATCCTTCTTATACTTTTAAAAGGTCATTCTTGGAAATCTGTTGAGTGTAAGGAAGGTGGTAAGAAGTGGTTTGACTGCGGATGGATTTTGACTGTGATGAGAAGGTGAAAGAGAGGAACTGATGATGTTTCCAAGTCTCTTTCTGCAGACAACAGGAAAGATGGAATCTTCATCAATTGAAACATGGGAGGTTGTAGATAAAGCAGCTTTGGCAGGGTTGGGGAGAAATAATCCAAGTGCTATGCTGTTTTGTACATGCTGAGTTTAATGTGCCTGTTAGACATACAGTTGGAAATATTGAGTCTTCAGTTTGGAAGAGAGGTCTGGTCTGGAGAGAGAAAAATTTGACAATATAGTTGCTATTTAAAGTCATAGTGATGAAAGAGAAAAGGAAAGAACCAAGGACTGAAGCCTGGAGCACTGGGTCTGAAAGAAAAGAAAGAACTACCTAGGGGATTTGAAGAGTCATCCAAAAGGTCAGGGAAAAACTAGAAGAATGGGATGTCTTGGAAGCCAAGTGGAGAAAATGCATCAAGGATGTGTGAGTGAGCAGTTATTTCAAATGATGCTCAGACACTGAGTGAAACAGAAACTGAGCAGCACTTTTAACAAAGAGTGATATACACACATATCTCAGTTTGTCTAGAATAGTCCCAGTGATGCCTGTTAGCATCAAAAGTATACTCACTTGAGTGTACTCATTACAGAGAAGAGAGACTGGAAACATGAAATCAACATGCTTTGACATGACATCGACAGAGCTTTCTTCTGTGACTAAAGATTATCATCATGAGGGAAAGATTAGAAATTTGATTGGTTTGGTGTCAGACTTGAGAAAAAGGGATGCGCCCTGGATATGGCCCACATTTTGTACTGGTTCAGCCGGGGGTTGCCACACATTAAGAAGAAAAACACATAAGAAGGGAGAGATAGAAGGATGATGCAGAGATAATGACTTCAGTTTTGAGGAAGTGGTAGATATTACCAGTAAATTTACATAAACAGCCTTAATAGGAATGGATGAAAAATAAGAATCGGAAGTCACAGCACAGGGATGAAAGTCAAGCAGAGGGACAATGTGCTGAGAATGAAAAGGAAATGGACAAGAGTAGCATATTACGACACAATATTATATATAGAAAAAGTAAGGAGACTAAGAATAATGAATTGATGGGAAGAAAGGGCAGTAGTACTCCTTAGGATAGAGAAGGAGATTCTCAAGATTATTTCTAAAACCACTCAACTCTTATGAATAAAATTCTCTTTCATGCTACCAAATTATCATCAGTTCAGTTCAGTTCAGTCGCTCAGTCATGTCCGACTCTTTGCGACCCCATGAATCGCAGCACGCCAGGCCTCCCTGTCCATCACCAACTCCCGGAGTTCACTCAGACTCACGTCCACCGAGTCAGTGATGCCATCCAGCCATCTCATCCTCTGTCGTCCCCTTCTCCTCCTGCCCCCAATCCCTCCCAGCATCAGAGTCTTTTCCAATGAGTCAACTCTTCTCATGAGGTGGCCAAAGTACTGGAGTTGCAGCTTCAGCATCATTCCCTCCAAGGAAATCCCAGGGCTGATCTCCTTCAGAATGGACTGGTTGGATCTCCTTGCAGTCCAAGGGACTCTCAAGACTCTTCTCCAACACCATAGCCTTGACTAGACGGATCTTAGTTGGCAAAGTAATGTCTCTGCTTTTGAATATACTATCTAGGTTGGTCATAACTTTTCTTCCAAGGAGTAAACGTCTTTTAATTTCATGGCTGCAATCACCATCTGCAGTCATTTTGGAGCCCCCCAAAATGAAGTCTGACACTGTTTCCACTGTTTCGCATCTATTTCTCATGAAGTGATGGGACCGGATGCCATGATCTTTGTTTTCTGAATGTTGAGCTTGAAGCCAACTTTTTCACTCTCCTCTTTCACTTTCATCAAGAGGCTTTTTAGTTCCTCTTGACTTTCTGCCATAAGGGTGGTGTCATCTGCATATCT
>SJYX01013960.1:377476-407909 GCA_006410675.1 Oreotragus oreotragus | reverse complement strand
TGGCTCAGATGGTGAAGTATCTGCCTGCAATCCAGGAGACCTGTCTCTTATACACATCTAGATGTGTATAAGAGACAGCTCCTGTACAGTGTCACGAACCTCATTCCATAGTTCATCAGGCAATCTATATATCAGATCTAAGCCCTTAAATATATTTCTCACTTCCACTGTATAATCATAAGAGATTTGATTTAGGTCATACCTGAATGGTCTAGCAGTTTTCCCTACTTTCTTCAATTTAAGTCTGAATTTTGTAATGAGTTCAAGATCTGAGCCACAGTCAGCTCCTGGTCTTGTTTTTGTTGACTATATAGAGCTTCTCCATCTTTGGCTGCAAAGAATATAATCAATCTGATTCCGGTGTTCACCATCTGGTGATGTCCATGTGTAGAGTCTTCTCTTATGTTTGTTATGACCAGTGCATTTTCTTGGCAAAACTCTATTAGTCTTTGCCCTGCTTCATTCAGCATTCCAAGGCCAAATTCTCCTGTTACTCCAGGTGTTTCTTGACTTCCTACTTTAACATTCCAGTCCCCTATAATGAAAAGGACATCTTTTTTGGGTGTTAGTTCTAAAAGGTCTTGTAGGTCTTCATAAAACCGTTCAACTTCAGCTTCTTCAGCATTACTGGTTGGGGCATTGACTTGGATAACTGTGATATTGAATGGTTTGCCTTGGAAACAAACAGAGATCATTCTGTCATTTTTGAGATTGCATCCAAGTACTGCATTTCAGACTCTTCTGTTGACCATGATGGCTACTCCATTTCTTCTGAGGGATTCCTGCCTGCAGTAGTAGATATAATGGTCATCTAAGTTAAATTCACCCATTCCAGTCCATTTTAGTTCACTGATTCCTAGAATGTCGACATTCACTCTTGCCATCTCTTGTTTGACCACTTCCAATTTGCCTTGATTCATGGACCTGACATTCCAGGTTCCTATGTGATATTGCTCTTTACAGCATTGGCCCTTGCTTCTATCACCAGTCACATCCACAGCTGGGTATTGTTTTTGCTTTGGCTCCATCCCTTCATTCTTTCTGGAGTTATTTCTCCACTGATATCCAGTAGCATATTGGGCACCTACTGACCTGGGGAGTTCCTCTTTCTGTATTCTATCATTTTGCCTTTTCATACTGTTCATGGGGTTCTCAAGGCAAGAATACTGAAGTGATTTGCCATTTCCGTCTCCAGTGAACCACATTCTGAATGTGGTCCAAATTATTATAGTTAGAGTTTAAAATAGTTTATACATTTTCAATTAAAAAATACTCTCTTGAGCTCTATCTGATCTTGAGCTACCTTACTATAGCTATGCTTTCTCCATATATTGGAGTGATTTCAGTTGTAATACAGATTCAGTTCAAAATTTATGTAAACAATGATGAATATAAATTGTCTCCAAATTAAAATTTCCAAAGGAAATACAGGCTTCCCCTCTAGTTTACTGCCTTGGCTCAGCAATATCACCTAGAAATGAGTTAATTCTTCTTCCCATTCTGACTTCAATATTCTGACATCCTACATGTTAGCAAAATGGCAATCCTACAAGAATTCTGGATACTTGCTTCCTAATTTTGTCTAGCAGCAATAGGAGACAAAGATCCTTTAATTTTTCAACTAGGTACAGCAGAATAGAGTTTCTTTCCCATAATTCAAATTGTGTCATATGATTAGTCCTGTACCAATTATGATGGCCTAGGAGATGGCATAACCTGTTAGGATTAAGCTATTCAGAAATCTTTTCTGGGATTAGGGTGATATCAAGGCCATTGAAAACATGTAACTAGGAAATTTCTAGTCCAACTTTAAAAGGAAACTGGAAATGGGTGGTGGGGGGCAACAAAAGCTTGCCTGTTATTTCTTCAGAATCAAGCTATTCAAAGAAGTTATTTATTTATACACTCTTTCTATACTCCATTTTACTACTAAACATATCTTCATTTTACTATTCAGTAAATTCCAATGTGAAATCTGCTCCCACTACTGTATTGAAACTATACACACTAAAGTTTCCATGACATTCATATTGCCAAAACCAGTTTTTCTGTCCTCATCTCACCAGGTCTCTAAAGTGAAGTGAAGTCACTCAGTCGTGTCCAACTCTGTGCGACCCCATAGACTGTAGCCCACCAGGCTCCTCCGTCCATGGGATTCTCCAGGCAAGAATACTGGAGTGGGGTGCCATTTCCTTTTCCAGGGAATCTTCCTGACCCAGGGATTGAACCCAGGTCTCCGGCATTGCAGGCAGACACTTTAACCTCTGAGCCAACAGGGAAGCACCAGGTCTTTAAGTTCCTCTAAATGCTTTCAACAACTCTCTTGTTCAAAAAGACTTTCATGCTGCACCCAATTTCCAGCCTACTAATGCAACCATTTCATCTCTCTCCATTGTATTTTCCTCTCTACTGAAGATCCTATTTCTGCCCAACAAATTCTCCCAAAACATAGAAGCTTAAGACATCAAACATTAATTATCTAACAGTTTCTGTGAGTCAGACAGCCAGGTACAGATTAGTTGGGAACTTCTGGTCAAGGTCTCTCATGGACTTATAGTTGTTTGAGGCAGGAGTGGGGATGGGGATGGTGGTGGGGAGCAGGCTGCAGTCTCATTTGAAAGCTCAACTGGGCAAAAGTCTTCTTACAAGTTCAGGTGTGTGGTTGAGGACTTGGTCCCAAACAGGCTGTTGACTGGACAGGCATCTTAGTTGTCTATCATGTGGGCCTTTCCATAGGGCCACTCATAACATGGGAAAGCCAGAAAGCAAGAAGGGGCAAGCAAAACAGAAGTCAGAGTCTTTTTCATCCTAATCCCACCTCAGAAGTGATATCCTGTCCCTCTGGGTTCTATGTGTTAAAAGTAAATCACCAGGTCCTCTAGGAGAGGAGGACTACACAAGCGTTGGTTACAAGAAGCTGTGCGGCTCCCTGAGCACCGTCTGGAAAGAAGCCCTAAGCTTAGGCTTCAGTCATTTTCTAATTCTGTCTTTTTTTTTTTATTGATGATGCAGTAAATTTCCCTAGGTATTATATTCAGTTCAGTTCAGTTCAGTCATTCAGTTATGTCTGACTCTATGTGACCCCCTGGACTGCAGCACACCAGGCTTCCCATCCATCACCAATTCCCAGAGCTTGCTTAAACTCATGTTCATAGAGTTGGTGAGGCCATCCAACCATCTCATCCTCTGTGGTCCTCTAATCTGCCTGCCTTCAATCTTTCCCAGCATCAGGGTCTTTTCCAAGGAATTAGTTCTTTACATCAGGTGGCCAAAGTATTAGAGTTTCAGCTTCAGCATTGGTCCTTCCAATGAATATTAAGGGCTGATTTCCTTTAGGATGGACTGGTTTGATCTCCTTGCAGTCCAATAGACTCTCAAGAGTCTTCTCCAACACCACAGTTCAAAAGCATCAATTCTTCGGCACTCAGCTTTCTTTATAGTCCAACTCTCACATCCATACATGACTACTGTAAAAACCTTAGCTTTGACTAGATAGACCTTTGCTGACAAAGTAACATCTCTGATTTTTAATATGCTGTCTAGATTGGTATAACTTTTCTTTCAAGGGGCAAGAGTCTTTTAATTTCATGACTGCAGTAATCATCTACAGTGATTTTGGAGTCCCCCTTTGTATCCTCATCTATTTGCCATGAAGTGATGGGACTGGATGCCACGATCTTAGTTTTTTGAATGCTGAGTTCTAAGCCAGCTTTTTCACTCTCCTCTTTCAATAAATTACTATGTTACTTACATTCAAAAGCTCTCAAATTTATACTTCCAGGTTAGGCCTCTTTTCAGACCCACATATCTCTTATTTTGGCATCTCCAATTAGCTTTCAAAGGCTCTCAAACTTGACATTTTCCAAACCAAATGTTTTATTCTGCCTTATTTTATATTCCCAATCTGCATTTTTTTTTTTTCTGCTAAGCGTTTCTACCTTGGCAAATGGCACCACCATCCACCCGATTTTTCAGACCAGGTGACAGCAATTTTTCCTTTACGTTTCTCTCTCCATCACTAAACTCCATCAACTGTAGCTTTGAAATTATTCTGTGTTTCCTGGATGCCTAAAAGAGCCCCTCAATATGTTTATCTGTACCCATTTTGCTCTGTTTCAATCCATTCTCACCAGCAAGTAGATTAATCGTTTAATCAATATAAACAAGAGATTTTGTCCAATCCAGTCCAGTTCAGTCACTGTTGTGTCTGACTCTTTGCGACACCATGAATCGCAGCATGCCAGGCCTCCTTGTCCATCACCAACTCCCAGAGTTTGCTCAAACTCAGGTCCATCATGGTGGTGATGCCATCCAGCCAACTCATCCTCTGTCATCCCCTTCTCCTCCTGCTCCCAACCCCGCCCAGCATCAGGGTCTTTTCCAATGAGTCAACTCTTCACATGAGGTGGCCAAAGTACTGGAGTTTTTTAACTTCACATTCCAGGATGTCTGGCTCTAGGTGAGTGATCACACCATCATGATTATCTGGGTCATGACAGCCCTTCCTAAATCATTCAAGGGCTTCTCATTGCTCTGCATTGACCTCACATGATCTAGTCTTTCTCTGCTTCACCACCCTTATTTCATGCAGCTTTCTTTTTCTGACTTTTAACTACACTTGGCTCTCCTTTATTTCCTAGAATTTTATCTGCTTAGAAGATTTTTTCCCCACTGCTCTTTGTCTGACTGGTTTATGGTCATTCTTCTGAGATAATTGGATAACTCAATCTTATGCATATTCTTAAAGCTCAGTCTTTCCCCTTCATAACACTTAAAGTTTGTAAACTCCAGATGAGAAGAGAAAAAGTCTATTTTGTTCTCCATCTGTCAGTGCCTAGATAGCACCATTTTTAACATATAACAGTCTGTAGATAATGTCTATAATGAGTTGTATAATATCCAAAGGATACATCCAAAAACCTTGGTAACATTTTCTGTTTTGGTTTTTACCGACTTCTGTTATATTGGTATCAATTTAGTCCTTTAATATTGTATTTACTTAAGTATGTTAACCTTATTTTTTTTTTTTTCCTTCTTGTTAGACTTTTTTGGAAAGGGTGTTGGAGACAATTCCTGAAGAAAGATTCTAACTCAATCTTTAGTGAAGTTAGAAGGAAAGTGAAAGCCACTCAGTGGTGTCTGACTCTTTGCGACGCCATGGACTATACAGTCCATGAAATTCTCCAGGCCAAATACTGGAGTGGGTAGCCTTTCCTTTCTCCAGGGGACCTTCCCAACCCGGGGATCAAATCCGGGTCTCCCACATTGTAGACAGATTGTTTACCAGCTGAGCCACAAGGGAAGTTAGAAGGAGTTACCTTTATAACAATGACACCTAGACTACCTTTGCCTGAGAGATTGATAAGACTCAGTGTTTATTCAGGTGAGATTCTTTTTTTTTTTTTTTTTTATACTATCATGTAAGAAATGAATTGCCACTCTATGTTCAATGCAGGATGCAGGACGCTTGGGGCTGGTGTATGGGGATGATCAGGTGAGATTCTTTTAGAATTTCCTTTGAGTACTAGAAAAGAGGTTGGGGGACTGGGTGCTGGGGGCTTGTTTTGTCTTTTAGAAAGGGATGTTCTCACTGGCAATTACTGTGTTTGTGCAAATACCATAAAAGAAAGCTGTGCAAAGACCCATCTCACACCCACATTGAGAGTATAATCTTCCAGCTGATGTATCTGTTCATAGCTTTTGCAAACTTGAGAAAAGAAGCTAGAATCCTGGAATGAATCACTGTGCCAGAGACATTCTAGTTAAAGTTGAACAGTGCTGATGAAATGTGCTACTTTGGTGTGAAGAGACAGAACTACGCTTAATAAATAATAAAACCACAGAACACAAAAATAGAAGTCACAAAATTAACCTTTTGCTACCCAGGAAACACTCTGGTAAATGTGAGATGGTGTGTGGGTGGGGAGAAGGATCCTGTAGAATTATGTAAAATTACAGTGTGAAAGCATGTACTTAATCATTTGCAGAGAAAGCTTTTCTCTTAGAGTCTTTAGGGAAAAAAACTGCACTGCAGAGGGAGCTAACTAAACTATGCCACCTTATTTTTCTTTTGAATAATTTTGTTCTAGATGAAAAAGTGCTCTCACCTCCACCCCCTGCCCCACCCCAGGGCTTGAGAGGTGGTTATTTCAAGTCTCTGCCTTCTCTTAAAGAACTGGAGTCCACTGACTCCACTGCAGTGGGACTTAGAAGGTTAGGTTGTCCATTTAATGTTCATGCTATTAATTAGTCATTCTAAACAGGTATTCGAAAGATTATGGATTTGAGGGGGAAAGGAGAGAAAAGAAGAAAAACGGGATGAGAAAACTTGGATTAAGCTTATGGCAAAGGACAATATCAACAAGAGTGTGAAAAGAGGGAAGATAGAGAAATCAAATAATAAGCTTCCTACTATTTTTTTTGCATTATAGTAAAATACATATAATATATTTTATACTATATTTGTCCACATCCTTGTTTCCCCACACATGCTTTTTTTAATGTGTGTAAATATCTGTCTGAGCAAGAGAGAAGTTTCTATCCATTGCTGTGAAAAATCAATTGCTCTTGATTTGGAGGAGGGCCTCAGTTTAGTAGGAGAAATGAGAGGGTTTGAAACTGCCAGTAGGATTACCAGAGCTCTTTTGATTTTAGATTTCAATATGATAAATTATTTCTTTTAACTGGATCCTGCTTGATCTGACCTCAGAATGCCTCAGTTTGAAGGAAAGTGACTTGTGCTGATGAAGTTGCCCTATGTCCCACCAGATTTAAATTCTAATTAACTTTCACTGATGAATTGATATAATTTGTAAATGACTATCAATAATCTGCATAATATAAATTTAGAAAGACCACTCATATCACACTGTTGTGATTACCTGGAGTGAGCTGGTGTTTAAATATATAAATTGCATTTGTTTTTAACTGTCTGCAGCTCTCTACATATTTTCAAAAAATACTTTCTAGCACCATTTAGGAAGCTAATGAAAACCTCTATTTGATGTTTAATAACACCTTCTTTAATAGTAGTAGAACTACATATATTAATACACAGCAAAGTCCCTCTAATTGCAACTAGCCCGGTCTTTCAGAATTTGGGATAAAGCCAAGTAAACCCAATAGAAAGTTTCCTTTGTACGAACTTTGGAAAAAAGAATCTATTAACAAGACATTAAAAAAAAAATTTAAGCAATGTCATAGAGAGAAAACTAAAACCTTTTAAAATGAAACTCATACACTTTAACTTATTTTACAAACTGAAACTATCAAATTGAAAAACACTTCCATGTGTGGAAGTTTATGTTAGAGAAATTCTCAAAATGTATAAAAAGACATAAACAAATATATCAAATATACAATTTTTAGAATATTGGCTATGTGTGTGTGTGTGTGTGTGTGTGCATGCTCAGTCGTGTCAGACTCTGTGATCCTATGGACTATAGCCAGCCCGGCTTCTCTGTCCATGGCTTACTTGGTGTTTTAGTGGTAAAGAATCTGCCTACCAATGTAAGAGATGCAAGTTCGATTCCTGGTTTGGGCAGATACCCTGGAGGGAAGTCCCATGGACAGAAAGGAGGCTGGTGTGCTACAGTCTATGGGATCAAAAAAAGTCAGACATGAATTAGCAACTGAGCATGCACGCATTTTAAGACCAGTACCCCATCACTGTATAGACCATTACAAGGACTAAGATTTATGTAATAAGAACACCAGTGCTGTGTCAATGGAGAAATGAAACCAAATAGTCAACTAGTTGAAACTAAACTGTTAAATCAAACTGTCAATGAATTACTTTATCTTTGTTTCAAAATTACCTTACCATCAATTAGTTATGCAGCAAAAATGTTTAGGGTAAAAATACTTACAGTGAAGATTTCTATGGCATACACACTTATTGCCAAAATACCAGACAGGAGTTAGACGTCAACCAAAGACAGTGATTCTAAGCTCAAACTCTTTACTCTACAACGATGGTTAAATACAAGTGAATAAACTTCTAAGCCTGGACATTTAAAAATGCTTACTTGGTTAAAAATTGTTAATACCCTTTTTGTGAATTAATGTGTTAACTCTTCTTTTTATTTATAATAATCGCATGAACTCTCCTTGTCACTAAATCATTTGTGAAGCAATTCTCATATCTTCTCTGTGTTTTTTTCTAACAGAGCAAACACTCATTATTTAAAAAGCATAGAAAAAACTCAAAGCCACAAATGAGGACATATGATGAAAACTAACAAGTTATGTAAGTTAAGCTGCTGCTGCTAAGTCACTTCAGTCGTGTCCGACTCTGTGTGACCCCATAGACGGCAACCCACCAGGCTCCCCCATCCCTGGGATTTTCCAGGCAAGAATACTGGAGTGGGTTGCCATTTCCTTCTCCAATGCATGAAAGAGAAAAGTGAAAGTGAAGTCGCTCAGTCTGTCCGACTGTTAGCGACCCCATGGACTGCAGCCCACCAGGCTCCTCCGTCCATTGGATTTTCCAGGCAAGAGTACTGGGGTGGGGTGCCATTGCCTTCCCCAAGTTAAGTTACTAGGAAACTTAATGTAAGCAGTGACAATATGAAGTATCTGATTGAAATTTAGCCAACTCAACTTAGTTTAGACTAACAGGCAGAAGTACTCCTAAAGTAGTGGTGTGAAAAGAAATAAATGATGGCATATATGTTGTTGTGTCAGCATTTTTTTTGTATACTTGGCTTTAACCCTGACCAGAAATGACAAACTATCACCCAGCCTTCTTTGCCATTCCATTGCAGCTGCTTATGCTACTGACATTACAACTGTGATTTCTGAATTCCATCCTTTGTCTTTGGCTTAACTGACCTTTATAATACATCTATTTGGATAATATTTTTTATTTGTTTTTAACTGTATATACCTTTCCTGAAAATAGAAGTCAGATAAAATTTGTTGTGATTTTTATTGTAAAATGAAACACAGGCGGAAAACCATCCAGAACTATTGTGTAGCTTATTAAATGAATAATAAGTATAAATGAACGCATTTATAACCACAGACCAGATCAGGAAATAGACCTTTGCCAGAAACCCCTTTTATGTTTTATCACTGTCCATTCTCCTGATTTTCAACATTTTCTTAGTAATCATTTCCTTGCATTATTAGGTTTATCACCTAAGTGTTTATCCCAGCTTCTATAGTTTTTTTGTTTTGTTTTCAAATATATTTTTTGTTCTTTTTTAATATTCAAACTTCTCCTTCATCCCTTTCTTTTTCTTCTAAATTAACTATCTGTAGGACATTTAATCTGCAGAACTTACCACAGAATGGATTTCAGTGAGACAAATCCATCCTGTGGGACTCACTATTGGTCCTGTTTAATACATCCCCCATTCTCTGTAATCCCCTCACTTTGGTGCCTGGGTCCAGAGACGTGACTACACTCAGATTCTCTTTTTATAAAGACAGCAGGCATTGTTTTATTTCACTTGGGAGCACAAAAGATCTGGTTGTCTCCTTTTTGTGATTTTAGCAGTAGTTTGTGCTGAATACGTTAGGCTTTTCATCTGTATCTCTTCTATCGTTTTGATTGTCTGAAATTCATCTCTAGTATTACCTTGATTTCTTGAACATCGATAACATTTTGTTTGTGCTCTCTGTACTGGAAAGTCAGTCTTCTTAAGTATAATCCCTGTGATTCACATTTTCTTTTTCTGTGTACTTAAATATATAATTATCTATTTTTTTCCTAGTATAAAGCTTTGTTGTCAAAAAATCCGATGATGTGCATTTTTTTCCCTTTTAAGACACTTGCTATTTTTGCCTAGATTCTCAAATGACCTATTTTTTAAGTTAAATAATTTCACTAGAATTTGATTTTCTATTGGTCATTTTTGTTTGAAATTCTGAGAATTGGGGTATTTTCAAGGGAAGTTTTCAAAGCTTTAGGTATTCATTCTGTTCTCTTTATTTTGGTTAACTTTTTCAGGGCTTTTCATTAACTGTACATTGGGTCTTCTTTTTTCTTTAATCTTTCTTCATTTCACTTTTATTTATTTGCTTTTTTACCTTTCATTTAAGGTATTAACAGTTGGGTTTATTTGCTTATGTGTTCTTTGTAGGTTGGTCTTTCTGCAATTATTTTTCCTTCTTTTTAAGTACTCTCATGTCACTTCTGCTATTTACCAGTTCTGGTTTATATTGCCTTTTTGTGTCTTTTATGATTTTGAATATTTTAGCTTATTCTGAAACACAGGCTTTAGTTTTGATCTTTTTGATGGCTGTATCTTTCTGAAATGTTTCCATTGTCTTTAAGAATGCCAGCTTGCTACTCATTCTCTTTAAACTAACTTTGAGATTTGACCTTAATAGTTGTCCCTTTTCATTTCGATGTGCAGTTAGTTTCCCTGGACTTTTACAAAGAGTTGTGGTCTAATATAAAGCTTCTAATTTCACAGGGCTGCTTTTCTGCTGTTTCTATGTTGTGTCCCAAAGGGTGTGTCTTTTGCGTCTCCTGTCCCCACTTGATGCTAACCTGAATGCTTTCTTTCCTTTGTCTCCATTTTGATCCCACTTCCAGAAGCCTGTCCTCATCGTGGAGTCAGAATCTGGAAAAGCACCTGGTTGGTTATCTTGGAGAGTTCCCAGTAGCTAGATTTTTTGTGTCATTTCAGATCTTGCTACATACCCATTGTACTCACCTCCATTAGGTCAAGAAAAATCCTCCCATTTCAGCTGCTGATGTCAAGTTGACCCATCACGCTTTTCAAGAAATTACTCATGGCTCTTTGGGGGTTCTTGTTCCAGACTACAGTACCCTGTACTCTCCTCTGTATCCTTCTTCACAGACTCTGAAACCTGAGTTCTGTGGTTATTGGTAGCTTCTCTCATCCCGGTTATATTTTGTGATTCATAGATCTGGCAATTGAATTTTGTTTTAATCGTTGCTCATGGGTTTTTGCTTTTGCCCTCTAGTTACTCTGTGGATTACTGTGTAGGGATCCAGGGAGATTTGAATCTATGTAGCCACCAACATCTTTCCAAAATATCTTTTTACTTTTGCAGTTCTTACAACAGGAAAATGGATGGAAATCAATATAAAGCAATGATAATTTAAGAACATTCAAAACTCTTGAAAATCACTTGTTTCCCAACTTTCATTACTTATCTCTTTGCCCTGGAATCCTCAACAGATAATTTGAAAATCAGAATCAATAGGCTTTTTTACATTGATAATGTTACAGAAAACGGCAACTGCAGTGCTACATATGGACGTTATAACTTTTGCCTGAAGAATTGCCTAATGGCAATAAACATTTACATGAAGGACCATACAATGTCATAGTAAAAGTATGATTTGTCATAACCAGGCCTTTGATAAACCTGTTGTTATTGATAGTTATGATCTCTAGTGACCATACCACATTAATGTACATTCAAGGAAAATATTTCCTAAATAAAATAAGTGCTTATACACAAACCGCAATAATGAACCTAAATGCAAAGTAGGCGTAGATTCTATTGAAAAATTCACTGATGGTTAAGGAAGAACTGTGGTTCATAATTAACAGAAAATGCAAATTTCCAAATACTATTACATCAAGAGGCTACATTTCATCTAATGTGATTATCCTCAGAAATATTTTTTATCATATATTTTCCTGCTATATTAAAGAGGGAAAACATTAGTTTTCCACTGGCAAATCTCCATTATTTTCACAGAGAATATTCACTTTTGACACTTGTGAACGCTTGCTCCACACCAGGCAGCTCTCCTGGTGTGGCCACCCGATTGATGTCCTACAGTTTAACTCTATTCTAACACTGTCTACCATTGTCATTGTTCTGTTTCACTGTATCATAGTGACCAGAATAATGATTAGAATTACCTCAATAATAGAATTATCACTTAATATGAATGCTTATTGAACAGATGGTTAAATCTGGGTTTGGACTCCAGCCACCAGGCTATCAATTAGATAATTCTACATCTAGGTTAGTTGGTAAGATAATTTGAATTTAAAGTGAAAATCAAGGCCAGCATTAAAGAGGGGGTATAGTTTGGTTTGGACTAAGAGCCCAATGGGAAAAGTCTGTGTAATTCTATTCTTTTAACTTTATCTGACACCACAGGGAAGTGGCATCAGACCACCCTGTCAGTGAAACTGCTGCTGCTAACTTTCCTCTCTTCCTCGGTTTAATGTTGTTACAAGTAGGAAGGAGGGAAATAAAGGAATAGAGGTCACTGAAAAGATGAGAAAGTGAGCATGGAAAGGCCAGGAACAGAGGAGTGGTGAGAAAGGAAATCAGGCACACAGGGCGTGCCCATCCGTTTGCAGAGTTAACCATTTGCCTGGAGGTTGGGCTGCTTATCAGATGAAATAGAGCTGAAACTGAATTTTCTCTGTGACTAAGCTTCAGGGGAGAGGTCTCTTCATTTAGTTACTATTATCAATCAACTTGATTTTTTTCAAGGCATTATATTTTCTGACTCAAAATTTTCTCAGGCTTTCAATGCACAAAAGAGTTTCTTAATGAACTACATAGACAAGATGTGTGGGAGTGCCCATGGCTAATTTAAGTGCAGTATATGGTATTTTGTCATTCTTGTTTTTTCTCAAACTATGATGAAGGAAATCTCCTATTCTGACTTCAGAAATATTCACATTTTTTTAAACCTAGGAGAAACGATCTATATAGGAATTGCTGTCCTAATATAATCTGCAACTTAGCAGGCAACTGGTGAACTTAGCAGCTATAACAAATTATATTTTTAAAGCAGTGATTTATTCTGTTTTATGCACAGGGTAAATGTGTAGGTCACATAATGCTCAATGAAAATTCTAATCAATTAAAGTGATGATAAGAAAATAATTATCTATCTGATTTTTGAACCTTAAGAACTATAACATGTAAATAGATTAGTGTTTAACTAAAATTAAATCAACTGTTTAATATTAACTTGAATTAAATGATCTTGGGAAATTGTATGACTACAAATGACTTCTGAAAAGCAAGGGATGTGATGAATTGATAAGATTGCTAGCATGATGGGTTAATGCACTAGATGGCACTAATTGTATGCCTTTCATGTATAATAAAATCTAATTCAGTGTGAGAAAAGAAAGTACCTCACACTTGAAATGTTTTTATCAGGTATACTTTATGAAATTTCTTTGATATGTTATTTGTAATTTCTCATTACAGCTTTTCAGATCATCAGAAAAAAAGAATTAATTATAGCCACTTTGATATTAAGTGAATTTCAAATTGAAAAATATAATTCCAGCATTTTTTTAACCTAAAGAAACTAATTTACTCCAGGCAAGATGCAAAAGTATTCTAGTACAGAAGGATTAAGCAATTTAATTCAAGTGAAAAGTTCTATACCAATTACATGGTTTTCCATGAACTTTACTTATCAAAAAGATTAAAGTCTCAGAAAATAAATAAATTTCTCAGATTTTTCTAAACAAAATCTAAACCTTAATGCATAAAAGAAATTCTGTGCTCTGCAGAATTCTTTCCTTGTGGTTGTTAAGTATACAAACGGGAAAAGAGAAAAGGGGATAAAATCTTGTTTAAGAAACAAAGCAAGACTATAAATAAAGACAGTTTTCAAAATAGAGTAAGCAGCTTCCAATTAAGTTACCTGGCATTGAAAGACTTAACTATTATTGTTATTAAAAAGTAAGGAAGGCAAAGTCATTAACATAATTAACATATGACTATTTAAAAATACATGAAATATTCATGTTAGAGTCACCCTAGTTAATTAGGAATCCATTGAACTTGTTTAAAGTCTAGTATAAATAATTTAAAGATTTCAGTCAAGCAGAAACAGTATCTGTTAAGAGTGAAATTTTCCTGCCTAACTTGGACATTGCCATGGTGAATCACCAATGGGAGCCAGTGTTTTGGTTACTTCATCTTAGGAGTCTCCTAAATTTCTGGTCATCCAAATGTTCATAAATTAATTCGTTGAAAAAAAGGAATACATGTGAGCAATGGAATGTAAAAAATTCCAAATAGTGAATAAAGCACATTCATAGACACACATTTGTACATGATTAAAGCTGAGGCAAGTTCTGTCAACATTTTCTTTGTTTCTGGGCATTGATGAAACCTGTGGATCCATAATGAAGTTATAAAAAGTATTTGTTCTGTACAAAATCCTTCCTTTTCCTTTTCTTGTTAAGTTTCAGATGGGACAGTGGTGGTGGTGTTAGAAAGGAAGGGACCTTGTGGTGGGAATGATGGCAGAAGGGGAGGGTGAGGGAGACAGTGAACAGGAGTAGAAAGCAGCCATAAATCCAATGACAGTTCAACTGTCTTTTCAGATCAGGGACCTCCACTGTTACGCCTCTGCATCTGATTAATGCTCTGTGTGTGTGTGCGCGCTCAGTGGCTTCAGTTGTGTCCAGCTCTTTGCAAGCCCATGGACTGTAGCTCTCCAGGCTCCTCGCTCTATGGGATTCTTCAGGCAAGAACGCTGGAGTGGGTTGCCATTTCTTTTTCCAGAGGACCTTCCTGACCTGGGATCAAACCCATGTCCCTTATGTCTCCTGCATTGATAGGTGGGTTCTTTAGTACCAGCAGACTGCCTGGGAAGCCCCTGATTAATGCTACTTCCAAACTGTTCTGCACCTTTTCATGTTAATCATTTAAAAAATTTTTCAAAATAAATAAGTTAATCATCTCTTGTTTGATCTTTCTCACTTCTTCACTTGCTTTCTTATTTTCCTTGTAATTGTTGTTGTTTTTCAGTTGTTAAGTCATGTCTGACTCTTTGTGACCCCATGGATTACAGCACGCCAGGCTTCCTTGTTCCTCTCTATCTCTCAGAGCTTTTTCAAACTCATGCCCACTGAGTCAGTGATGCCATCCAACCATCTCATCCCCTGTCACCCCCTTCTCCTCCTGCCCTCAATCTTTTCCAGCATCAGGGTCTTTTCCAATGCACCAGCTCTTTGGATCAGGTGGCCAAAGTATTAGCACTTCAATTTCAGCATCAGTCCTTGCAAAGAATATTTAGGGTTGATTTTCTTTAGGATTGACTGGTTTCATTTGTAATTCCTCAATGTTCAACCTTTTTAACAAGTCCCAATTTCTATTTTAATGGTTCTTATTTTGCTGGTGATGGATCTATGCAAACACAGGAATTTCATTCCACTACTGAAAATGCACTCTACAAAATGTATTCTTTTATGAGCTACAGAAATAATGGGAGAAGTCTTAAAATGTACTCTCAGTGTAGAAGATCCTGGTGGGCTACAGTCCATGGGGTCCCAAGAATCGGACACAACTTAGTGACTAAACTACCACTCAGAAGACATAAGTTTTCATGATTTCCTTTCTCACACTATCATTTATCAAGTTCTCTCTCTTTCTTTCAGAAATAAACATTAAATATTTTTAAAGGATATAAACTCATTTGTGTGGGTTTGAAGACATGTAATGGTAAGGGACAGAATATACTAAAGTGATCTTATAGATCAATTACTCAAGCTTTTTGAAACACAGTTACATTATTCAAATAATTCATAAAACTAGAATTTAAAGAGCAAATAAATAGACTGATAATTTATATTACTGAAGGATTCTTTATTATTTAGTAAAGGATTTTAGTGTTTACTAGTTTAGGTATCTTTTCATGCTTCACATAATTGGGTAAATAGTGAAACACACATAATTTTAGCTTTTAAAAAATGTGTATTTTAAGTTAATGTTCCATTTATCATTAAGAAGACATCAATATGCATTAATAAGCACAGATTGCATGGTTTGAAGTAAAGGTCAAGGACTAAGCACTGGTGTTCTTACATAACAATATTTGTATGGAGAGGTCCTTTTTCTGGATTAAGATGGAACTGATATGTCTCCCTAGCTGTCCCCAACTAACACTGGCAAAGCCTCTGACTTGGCCACTCTATGTGAGCAAGGAACTGGGAAAATGTGATGAAAGATGGGACAAGTCTTCAAGGGTCAAAGAATAAGGAGCAGATGGGATCTTTAGCAAATAACCCATCCTGCATTCAAGGCAATTCTTTCTCAGGCTGAATTCACTTGCTTACTTTAAGAGTGTTGGAGAAATGGACCAAAAGACACCAATCTCCTTTTGTTATAAAAATTTGCATAGCTCCTATAGCATAAGACCAAAAATACTCTTCATTCACCATCGTGTAGAGAGGGACACTAGCTTTAGTCCTTTATACTCTCTGTCCTTTTACAATATCCATGAGATTGTAAAACTCATTCATAGTTTACAAGCAAGAGATTTAAAGCCTTACCAAAGGAGTTACACAGTAGAAATGAATCTGTACACACCTGATTGTATAAAGTGAGGTTAATTTCAATTTCAGAAAAATACCCAGAGCCAATATTTATGTTTATATTTACAAGAGCTATGATAACAGGGGAAGCTTCTCGAGTGGGATGTGGCTACATATTAGGGTTCAGGATGCTGAGTGTAAAACTGAATAGTAGCAATAAAGCCAGGGGTCAATGGAGCTGATCATGGCCAAAGAATTGTGGACTCTACTTTTCATTTACAATAGCGACATACACCATGTGCACACACTGCCTTCACAGAAAAAAGGAGATGATAAATGATATGAGAACTGGAATAGAAAGAATACCTCAGGTAGCAACAGAGTGTAACCTGGGTTCATGTTTAAAAACTATGTGATTTACTGTAAATAAGCCCAGGTTTTGAACTGCTGGATTCCTCTCCTCAGTGGACATCTATAGTTCAGGTGGAAGTGACCATGCTTTTTTATTCAGTTGACTGACCTCCCAAGGTTGTAGTGAAGATAATGTAGTTCGAAGACAAACGTATTTACAAATCTAACAGGGCTATAACCCAACCTGATGTGTTGCGTTATAGAAAAACTTGAGTGTAAAGAGTCAACAATGGGTGAATTTAGGTTTGATGCAGGATACAGGATGCTCGGGGCTGGTGCACTGGGATGACCCAGAGGGATGCTGTGGGGAGGGAGGTGGAGGGGGGTTCAGGATGGGGAACACATGTACACCTGTGGCAGATTCATGCTGATGTATGGCAAAACCAATACAGTATTGTAAAGTAATTAGCCTCCAATTAAAATAAATAAATTTAAATTTAAAAAAATTCCTACCAATTTCTCAAAGCTTATTATTAGAATTGCCTCAAATGTACACAAAGCTATATAGAACAGAGGACAGTTCCTAAGTCACACTGAAACACACACAAAAATATCACATCTGAAAAATTAGTCACTTCAAATTTCTCATGTCAGTAGTTAAGTACATATCATGGTGACTCAGTGGTAAAGAATCCACTTGCAAGGCAGGAGACCTGGGTTCAATCCCTGGGTTGGGAAGATCCTCTGGAGGAGGGTATGGCAACCTACTCTAGTATTCTTGCCTGGAGAATTCCATGGACAGAGGAGCCTGGTGGGCTACAGTCCATAGCATCACACCNCATATCATGGTGACTCAGTGGTAAAGAATCCACTTGCAAGGCAGGAGACCTGGGTTCAATCCCTGGGTTGGGAAGATCCTCTGGAGGAGGGTATGGCAACCTACTCTAGTATTCTTGCCTGGAGAATTCCATGGACAGAGGAGCCTGGTGGGCTACAGTCCATAGCATCACACAGAGTTGGACAGAGTCAGATTGAAGCAATTAAGCAGCAGCAGCAGCATGAATAAATAAGGCTGAAAAACTCTGAAAAATTCTATAGCTATTTTTATAATGTTTGCTCTCATGCCATTTTGGGATAGTATTTACAAGATTTTTAGAAATACTTAATAACAATGCATTTAAAACTAAATAATCACCAAAAATGCAGGCACATTACCTCCAAATACAAATGTACTGTGCTTAGCTGCTCAGTCGTGTCCGACTCTTTGGGACCCCATGGACTGTAGCCCACCAGGCTACTTTGTCCATGGAGATTCTTCAGGCAAGAATACTGGAGTGGGTTGCCATTCCCTTCTCCAGGAGATCTTCCCAACCCAGAGCTCAAACCCAAGTCTCCCTCATTGCAGGTGGGTTCTTTACTGTCTGAGCAAATGAATCATTGCTACATAATCAGCTAACCCTGTTATGTGTGTAAATAAGTACAGTTTATAATCAGCAGATTAATCATGTTGAAACTTAAGGCTTAACTGCTTTTTAATTGTTGAAAGTTTATTTTTTTTAATTTATCTAAATCTTCATCTTCCAGTTTGCATTTTTCCTATTGACATGCTCAACCAGCCTTCTTCATTGATTAATCAAAGATGACTTTTAAACTAGCTCTTATCCAGCATACTACACATTTCAAATTAGTAAGATCAAATTACTGAGAACTTACTTGTCTGAAGTATGAGTAGAAAGAATGAGTCAGTATTAATAAGAAGCTGACAGGTATGGGGTGGACACTCAGTGGAAGAGAATCAAAAGTTAAGCAAGCTCCTGATCTTTGTTGGATGTGTGGAACTGCCCTAAAAAACTTGGGGAATGAATATTTAATCTCTGACAGCAAACTAATTTTTTTATATTATTCAGCTCATTAATTGAGATTTCCTTGCCTCAACTTCTTTTTCAACCCATCACTTTTTTTTTTTTTTTAACTTTACTTTACGTTACTTTACAATACTGTATTGGTTTTGCCATACATCAACATGAATCTGCCAGGGGTGTACATGAGTTCCCAATCCTGAATCCCCCTCCCACCTCCCTCCCCATACCATCTCTCTGGGTCATCCCAGTGTACCAGCCCCAAGCATCCTGTACCTGCATCAAACCTAGACTGGCGATTCATTTCTTACATGATAGTATACATGTTTCAATGCCATTCTCCCAAATTATCCCACCCTCTCCCTCTCCCACAGAGTCCAAAAGTCTGTTGTATACATCTGTGTCTCTTTTGCTGTCTCACATTAGGGTTATTGTTACCATCTTTCTAAATTCCATATATATGTGTTAGTATACTGTATTGGTGTTTTTCTTTCTGGCTTACTTCACTCTGTATAATCAGCTCCAGTTTCATCCACCTCATTAGAACTGATTCAAATGTATTCTTTTTAATGGCTGAGTAATACTCCATCATGTATATGTATCACAGCTTTCTTATCCATTCATCTGTTGATGGACATCTAGGTTGTTTCCATGTCCTGGCTATTATAAACAGTGCTGCAGTGAACACTGGGGTACACGTGTCTCTTTCAATTCTGGTTTCCTCGGTGTGTATGCCCAGAAGTGGGATTGCTGGGTCATAAGGTTTGTACAAGAAAATGTTATGAAATCTAAATAATAGAAAGCTATAATTACAAAATAAAAGCAAGTATTTCCCATCCTACAAAGAACAGTTAATGACCCAACAATGACACTGCATGAGCCCCAGTGAAAATGTTGTTGTGGGCTGGCGGAGTCCTAGAAGTAAGTGGCTTGACTCAAATCAAGTTCAAGCTCTGGGCTCATAGTCCCAGGCCTATGTCAGACATCAGAAATCTGGACAAGCTTTCTCATCACAAAAGATCGTTATGACTTCTTCAACAAAAGCCTGTGGCTATTTTGGGCCTTGATAGTGGGCCTTGTTTCTCCAATAAACCTTTCCTTGAACCTCCTTTCTACCGTTGATGTTGATCAGAACTTGTAGTGCTGAGTTCAAACCTCAAGCAGAACTTGACAGAGAAGGGCTTGATGTCAGATTGTTCTTGTCTAGAAAGTAACTCACACTCTTCTGTCTCTAAAAACAGAGCCTGGCTTGGACCCAGGGAAAATGCACGTTCAAAGCACAAAGGCAGGTACTGTTTCACAATGTGGGTCTTTCTTTCAGGAAACAAGATTTCTAACCAAAGCCAGTAGACTAGTGGGAGAGATGAGTCAGGAAGAGCATACATGGAGGATACAAGCTGATGCTGGGTTTCAAACACCCTTTGGCATCTCATTGTACCTGATGTCAGGCCAACGGAGATTTCAGCACACCTGAGAGGCCAGGTGGACTATGGCACTGAGTGCCAGGATGCCGAGGGGACCCATTGTAGAGCCATAGTCAAGATGCTTTACCTCTTTCTCACATGCTTAGTTAAGTTTACATGGGTCTCCTTTAGCCCTCATCTTGGTTTTCCTGACTATTAATTAACCATGAGAAATCCTAACCTATTTCCAGCTTCTGGGAATGTAGTTTGGAGCCAAAAAGATGCTAGTATACGTTTCCAAACTCTAGTGTGAGCTTCTCTACCAATTTATGATATATTGGGTATTATCACCTTCTGCCATCTCACCTCGCTTCACATCCATGTGCCTCAAGTCAGGAGTAATGACCCTAGAAGCCCACTTGCAGCTTAGCTATTGCTCAAAGGGCGTATGCCATTATATGTGCTTTCTGTGGATAGTCTTATTCCACAGCAGTCAGTTCAGTAACTTAGTCGTGTCCGAATCTTTGCAACCCCACGGACTGCAGCACACCAGGCTTCCCTGTCCTTCACTAATTCCCAGAGTTTTCTCAAACTCATGTCCACTGAGTTGATGATGACCTCCAACTATCTCATCTTCTCTTGGCCCTTCTTCTCCTGCCCTCAATCTTTTCCAGCATCAAGGCCTTTTCCAATGAGTCGACTCTTTGCCTCAGGTGATCAAAGTATTGGAGCTTCAGCTTCAGCATCATTCCTTCCAATGAATATTCAGGATTGATTTCCTTTAGGATGGACTAGTTTGATCTCCTTGCAGTCCAAGGGACTCTCAAGAGTCTTTTCCAACACCACAGTTCAAAAGCATCAATTCTTCGGTGCTCAGCTTTCTTTACAGTCCAACTCTCACATCCATACATGACCACTGGAAAAACCATACCCTTGACTAGACGGGCCTTTGTTGGCAAAGTAATATCTCTGCTTTTCAATATACTATCTAGTTTGGTCATAACTTTCCTTCCAAGGAGTAAGGGTCTTTTAATTTCATGGCTGATGGTAACTAAGTTACCATCTAGAAGTTGAACTAGGGAAAGTCTTGTGAAATGAATGATGTCTTTACCTTGATGAATGCTTGATCAAAGAAGGAAGAATGACTTAGGAATCCAATCAAGGTAATAATAAGCTGAAGGGGGAAAGAAAACTTGTTATCTAATCGATTGTAACAACATATGTGAACAAAAGGAACTGAAGAACAAGCTTTGGAAAATGCTAATCCCACATATGGGGAAGGAAATGGCAACCCACTCCAATATTCTTGCCTGGAGAATCCCATGGACCGAGGAGCCTGGCAGGCTACAGTCCATAGGGTCGCAAGAGTTGGACACAACTTAGCCACTAGAGAGAGAGAGAGAATCCAACCTGATACAAAGGAGATAAGTGAAGACACTGAACTGGCTGGGTGGGTGGATACTTTGGTCCCATTAAGGTAATCTTCCCTCCCATACCCAACATCCTTTTCTCTGATTCAAAATTCACCAGGCAAAATGCTGGGATGGCTTTGATTTTCTGTCCTTCAGGGAGAGGATGTCCCCCAATACAGACACAAATATTTGGGTCTCTGGACAAGCATGTCCTTCTCTGAAAGTTAAAAGAAAAAAAAATGCATCCTGGTTTCCCAGAAGTCTCTTGTGAATTTCACTTAAGTGAATTGGGCCTAGAAAGTCTTGTGCTTTCTGGAAACACAGACAAAACCAGTTTCTTGCCCCCGAATACTGACTGCAATGTGAGGATCCCACCAAGAAACTACTTGAAGCCTTAGCCAGTCTCAGCTTTTCTCAGAAGCACCCTCTCATATCAGCAGCCATGACCACTTGCTCTCTGCATATGCTGCCCCATGTAACTGTTTAATGCTGTAACAACCCCCACTTTCCAAGCAAAACACAGTCTTGCCCTTTAAATGTTTTTTGAAGCAGGCTGCACGGTGGGTAGTGTGAAAACATCTAAAAAATTTCTTGTAGCACCAGGGAAGGATCTGGATGGAGGCAAAGAATTTGTAGCAACTGAATAGAATGTATGCTAAGTTAAAAAGAATTTACAAAATAGATCACTGACTTAAACATAAGACCTGACAGCCAGACTTCCCTGGTGATCCAGTGGTTAAGAATCCACTTTGAAATGCAAGGGACATAGGTTCAATCCCTGGTCAGGGAACTAAGATCCCACATGCCTCAGAGCAACTAAGTCCCAATGCAGCCAGATAAATAATTCTTTCAAAATAAAAAAAGACTTGAGACCATAAGATTCCAAGAAAAAAACATAGACAAGAAGCCTATTGATATTGGTCTTGGCAAGAATTTTTTGGACAAGACACTAAAGGCACAGACAAAAGCAAAAATCCTGTGCCAAGAAGATAAGAGACAACAAGTGCTAGTGAGGATGTTGTGCAAAGGAAAACTTATTCACTGTTGATGGGAATATAAATTAGTTCACCATAGTTTCACTTTGGAAAACAATATAGAGATTCCTCAAAAAATTAAAAATAGGTGTAATACACAATATAGCAATTCCACTTCTGGGTATATGCCCTAAGAAAATAAAAACAGGATTTCAGCAAGATATATGTATGTCCATGTTCATTGTAGCTTTATTCACAATAACTATGATATGGAAACAACCCAAATGTCCATCAATGGATGAATAGATTAAAAATGTGTGATATAGATACATACATACACAATAGAATATTATTCTGTCATGGGAAAAGAAACTATCCTGGCATTTGCAGCAACACAGATGAACGTGAGCATGTTATGCAGGTGAAATAAGTCAGACAGAAAAAGGCAAGTACTAGAGACATCACTTATGTGTGGCTCCAAAAAAATCAAACCTGTTAAAAAACAAACAGTGCTGGTTACCTGGGGATGGAAGTGTGGGGGATAAGACTGATGGTGTTTAAGGGTACAAACTAGTAATAAATAGTAAATAAACCATAGCAGAGTATAATGAATATAGACAGTAATACTGTGCTGCAATGATGTGATAAATACTGCTTCAATGACAATCATATTACAATACCTAAGTGTGTCAAAGTATCACACCTGTACACCTTAAATGTATAAGTTATAACATGTCAAATTTATCAAATTAAAATACATTAAAAAGCAAAAAAGAAGAGTATGAACTCAGAATGCTGAGACCTAGACTCTATAGTGAATCTGTATTTTAAAACTGAAGTTAAAAACTAGAATATCAACTATTTAAATACCTGTTTCTCTATTTCCCTGAAATTTGGTGTCTTCAAGGAGAGACAGAATGATTCAGATCTGGAAGGAGCTTCATGTTTTCGCTTTAGCCCCAAGTTTCTAGTGGGCCAGAGACACAAATACATGTGGATAAATGATTCTCAGAGACAGAGGGACCAATACTTGATCCCAACTGAACTTCCCTAACGGGTCATAGGGGAGACCCAAGATCATAGTAAGTCAATCTGAATGACTGCTCTGCTGCTTAAAGGGCTATCTAGGAAAGTTTGACCTCTAGTAAGACAGAACTCTTGATGAAAATGAAAGAGGAGAGTGAAAAAGTTGGCTTAAAGCTCAACATTCAGAAAACTAAGATCATGGCATCTGGTCCCAGCACTTCATGGCAAATCGATGGGGAAACAGTGGAAACAGTGGCTGACTTTATTTCTCTGGGCTCCAAAATCACTGCAGATGGTGATTGCAGCCATGAAATTAAAAGAAAATTACTCCTTGGAAGGAAAGTTATGAAAAACCTAGACAGCATATTATAAAGCAGAGACATTACTTTGCCAACAAAGGTCCATCTAGTCAAGGCTATGGTTTTTCCAGTGGTCATATATGGATGTGAGAGTTGGACTGTGAGGAAAGCTGAATGCTGAAGAATTGATGCTTTTGAAGTGTGGTGTTGGAGAAGACTCTTGAGAGTCCCTTGGACTACAAGGAGATCTAACCAGTCCATTCTAAAGGAGATCAGCCCTGGGTGTTCCTTGGAAGGAATGATGCTGAAGCTGAAACTCCAATACTTTGGCCACCTGATGCAAAGAGTTGACTCATTGGAAAAGACTCTGATGGTGGGAGTGATTGGGGGCAGGAGGAGAAGGGGACGACAGAGAATGAGATGGCTGGATGGCATCACCGAGTTGATGGATGTTAGTTTGAGTGAACTCTAGGAGTTGGTGATGGACAGGGAGGCCTGGCGTGCTGCAATTCATGGGGTCACAAAGAGTCGGACACGACTGAGCAACTGAACTGAAATGAAGACAGAACTCAAAGCCTCAGGGCAGGATAGAATTGAGGAAGAAGTCCTNGATGGACAGGGAGGCCTGGCGTGCTGCAATTCATGGGGTCACAAAGAGTCGGACACGACTGAGCAACTGAACTGAAATGAAGACAGAACTCAAAGCCTCAGGGCAGGATAGAATTGAGGAAGAAGTCCTCAGACTATGTGTCATACCCTGTGATCTGCATCCTGGCCAGTTGTCCTATTGGTCACTTTCCAAACTTGTGATTAAGGGCCTCAAAGCACACCTCACTGATGTAACAATCCCTCCACTCTAGCCATTAACTTCCAGTTTCCTCCCCACTCATCCCAAAGACAAACCAGCCACACACATAGACAGCCAGATGTTTCATTTGTCAAACATCTTTAGAATGTTTTTTATTATTGAAAATTTCAAACATATGGAAGAGCAGGGAAAAAAATGGTATCATGAACACTCATACACCACCTAGATTTTTTAATTGCTAATATTTTGCCATATTTGCTTCAGTTTTCTTATGCTGAAGTATTCCAAAGTAAATACCATTATAATATCTCACCCCTATATATTTTAGGATGTACTTCTGAAAAGTAGGGCTTCCCTGGTGGCTAAAAATGGTAAGGAATCTACCTGCAGTGCAAGAGACCTGGGTTCAATCCCTGGGTCAGAAAGATCCCCTGGAGGAGGGAATGGCCNCCTGGGGTTCTCCATTTCTTTCTTTTCTAGTTGCTTTAGGTGTAGAGTTAGATTATTTATTTGACTTTTTTCTTGTTTCTTGAGGTATGCCTGTATTGCTATGAACTTTCCCCTTAGCACTGCTTTTACAGTGTCCCACAGGTTTTTGGTTGTTGTGTTTTCATTTTCATTCGTTTCTTTGCATATTTTGATTTTTTTTAATTTCTTCTGTGATTTGTTGGTTATTCAGAAGCGTGTTTTTCAACCTCCATATGTTGGAATTTTTAATAGTTTTTCTCCTGTAATTGAGATATAATCTTACTGCATTATGGTCATAAAAGATGCTTGGAATGATTTCTCTTTTTTTTGAATTTATCAGTGCTAGATTTGTGGCCCAGGATGTGATCTATCCTGGAGAAGGCTCCATGAGCACTTGAGAAAAAGGTGCTCTGAAATGTCCTATAGATATCAATTAGATCTAACTGTTCTATTGTATCATTTAAAATTTGTGTTTCTTTGTTAATTTTCTGTTTAGTTGATCTATCCATAGGTGTGCTGCTGCTGCTGCTAAGTCACTTCAGTTGTGTCTGACTCTGTGCAACCCCACAGACAGCAGCCCATCAGGCTCCGCCGTCCCCTGGGATTCTCCAGGCAAGAACACTGGAGTGGGTTGCCATTTCCTTCTCCCACTATTATTGTGTTATTGTTAATTTCCCCTTTCATACTTGTTACCATTTGTCTTACATATTGNGGCTGGATGGCATCACGGACTCGATGGACGTCAGTCTGAGTGAACTCCGAGAGATGGTAATGAACAGGGAGGCCTGGCGTGCTGCGATTCATGGGGTTGTAAAGAGTCAGACACGAGCGACTGAACCGACTGAACTGATTGTCTCTCTGGCAATTCATATTCTAAAACTATCTATTGGAGAAAAACACAAAGCCTAAAAGTTGCCCTTTAAGTTTAATTAGGGAACCTTACAAAAGCCTAGAGCCTGGGAGACAGCTCTAAGATAGTTCTCAGGAACTGCTCCAAAGAGGTAAGGGATGGGCCAGGATATGTAGGAGTTTTTGATAGGGGAGAAACAAAAAACAGAAAAAAACATGTAGTCAAACATCAAAAAACTACTGTTAATCACAAAAACAGGGCATCTCAAGTTAATGATTTCACCACTTTCCTGTGAATGGGAAAATGTAAGACTCTGGGCTCAAGGAATTTTTCCTTAGATACGCAAATTAACTTTCTAGAGTCAGTATCCATAATACTTCCAGTTTTTCTCTATCTTGAATTCCTCTCAGGGCACACTTTCAAGGGGATGGGGAGTTGATGGCCTGATACTTTACTGGAATGACAGGCAACAGTGCCTGTCCACAAAGCCACCTACTGGAACAATATTGCTAAAGAGCAGGCATGAATGATCCTACTACTCTTGGTATGCTGAACCTCCTAACCAAACAACAAATATTTATTTCCTACTAAGTACCAAGGGTGTGCCAAGTATATGGGAAACATAAAACAGATCCAAGTCAAGGAACAAACAAAAAAGTCACACAAACAACAATCCCAGAACATGCAGTGCAGTTCTTTGGAGCAGTTCCTATCTTCAATCCTGGTTTTTAACATTCATGAAAAAGAGAGAAAATAGCAAAATTAAAAAAAAATACTATCCATAGTTCAGTTGAATACAAGTTCTAGTTAAAAAGCTGACTTAAAGCTCAACATTCAAAAAATGAAAATCATGGCATCTGGTCTCATCACTTCATGGCAAATAGATAGGGAAATAATGGAAATAGTGAGAAACTTTATTTTCTTGGGCTCCAAAACCACAGTGAACAGTGACTGCAGCCATGAAATTAAAAGATGCTTGCTCTTTGGAAGAAAAACTATGATGAACCTTGACAGTGTATTAAAAAGCAGAGACATTACTTTGCCGACAAAGGTCCATATAGTCAAAGCTATGGTTTTTCCACTAGTCATGTATAGATGTGAAAGCTGGATCATAAAGGAGCCTGAGAACCAAAGAATTGGTGTTTTTTTAACTACGGTGCTAGAGAAGACTCTTAAGAGTTCCTTGGACAGCAAGGAGATCAAATTAGTCAATCTTAAAGGAAATCAATCCTGAATATTCATTGGAAGAACTGATGCTGAAACTGAAGCTCTAATACTTGGCCACCTGATAAAAAGAGAAGACTCTTTGGAAAAGACCTTGATACTGAGATAGATTGAGGGCAGGAGGAAAAGGGGGCAACAGAGGATGAGACGGCTGGATGGCATCACCAACTCAATGGGCATGACTGTGAGCAAACTCCAGGAGATAGTGAAGAACAGGGAAGCCTGGCATGCTAAAGTCCATGGGGTCACAAGGAGTCAGACTGGACTGAGTGACTGAACTGACAGGTTCTAGAGCAGTGATGATATTTAAAATACTTCAGCCTCCCTGGCTGTGTAACATAAGAGGAAATATATATATTTAGTCTGTCACCTGTTCCTGATACAGAGCTCCTAAATCTTAAATCTCTTGGAGTTTTCTGGGTTATAGGAGCATCCTTTGTTCTAATGATGCAACTCTTTTTGGGCTCCCAGATAGCCTCAGGATGTGGACTGGTCACCAGGGAGACAAGTCATGATTAGAAGCCTCAGCCCCAACATTTGATCTTCAAAGTGGAGAGTGAGGCTGGAGGTTGAATTAACCACCAGTGACCTATGATTTAATCATGCATGCCTATGTATTGGAACTCCACAAACTCTAAATAAAGGGGATCAGAAATCTTCTGTGTTGGGGAACACATCCATGTGTCAAAGGTTGACACATCCCGCCTCCAATGGGACAAGGACTCCTGTGAACAAGACCCTTTAAGACCACACCCTAAGTACCTCTTTAACTGGCTGATCATCTGTATCCTTTACAATAATACTCTTTATAATAAATCAGTGAATGTAATAAATCAGCGAATGTTACCCTGACTTTGGTGAGGTGTTCTAGCAAATTATCAAATTTCAGTGGGGAAGGATTGTATGAACCCTCGACTTTACAGCCAAGGCAGATAGAGGGATAAGTACCCCGGAGACCCCATACCTGTGACTGAGGGATAGAGTCCTTAAGCCTGTAACATCTGACACCAACCTTGAGTAGTTAGTATCAGAACTGAACCTAAAAGAGAGCTGGAGAACTGGTTGGTATTATAAAACATCCCTCACATATTTGGTGTCAGAAGTATGATGAAGAGCAACAGTTTTCCTTTTGTCTAGGACACACCAATAAGGAGAATCACCAAAATATCAGAGGAAGTACTAACAGGTACCTACCCATGGCTGATCTGTCCTAAGAGGATGGGACAACTTAAGATTGGAAACTCACCGCGAACCACTGCACGTGGATTTCCTGACCTTAGGAAACTCACCTCGAACCACTGGACATGGATTTCCTGACCTTAGGCAGGTACATTTTTTTCTCTGCACACTCGATGCTTACAAAACAGAATATAAGCTTTCTGCATGTTGGCATTGTTTCGTATTCAACATTTAATGCACAGCGGTTGACCCTCTAACCTTGGTTTGGCAAACAGAGAAAAGGACATTGCAGCCACCTATTAAAACTCTAGACACTTCTGTTCTGGATTGTGTGGGAAGGTGAGGAGGCACCTTGTACTCCAAAATATCTTGAACCCCAAAATAGTGTAGAACAGGAAAGAAAGCAAAATCAACCATGAGCTCTAACAAGCATGAATCCCGTTGTGCTGACTGCCAAGCAGGAAATTCCCATGGCCCATGGCAGGAATGGGGAGGAGGGGGTTCCACAAGACAAACTTCTTCATGAGTTGGAAAACGTCTCTTAGGCTAACTGCATGGCCTCCCCATGCGAGGCTGGAATTTTTCCAGTGGNGGAACAATGAACTGGTTCAAAATTGGGAAAGGAATGCATCAAGGCTGTATATTGTCACCCTGGTTATATGCAGAGTACATCATAAGAAATGCCAGGCTGGATGATTCACAAGCTGGAATCAATATAGACAGAAGAAATAACAATGACCTCAGATATGCAGATGATGTCACCCTAATGGCAGAAAGCGACAAGGAACTAAAGAGCCTTCTGATGAAGGTAAAAGAGGAGAATGAATAAGCTGACTTAAAACTCAACATTCAAATAACTGAGATCATGGCATCTGGTCCCATCACTTCATGGCAAATAGAAGGGGAAACAATGGAAACAGTGACAGACATTATTTTCTTGAGTTCCAAAATCACTGCAGATGGTGACTGGAGCCATGAAATTAAAAGATGCTTGCTCCTTGGAAGAAAAACTATGACAAACTTAGTATGTTAAACAGCAGAGACATAATTTTGCCAACAAAATTTCCATCTAGTCGAAGCTATGGTTTTTCCAGAAGTCATGTATCAATGTGAGAGCTGGATATAAAGAAGGCTGAATGCCAAAGAACTGATGCTTTCGAACTGCGGTGCTGGAGAAGATTCTTGAGAGTCCTTTGGCATCAAGGACCAAACCAATCAATCCGAAAGAAAATCAGTCCTGAATATTCATTGGAAGGACTGATGCTGAAGCTCCAATACTTTGACCACCTGATACAAACAGCCAACTCACTGCAAGAGAACCTGATGGTAGGAAAGACTGAGGGCAAGAGGAGAAGGGGGCAACAAAGGATAAGATGGCTGGACGGCATCACTGATTCAGTGGACATGATTCTGAACAAATTCTAGGAGACAGTGAAGGACAGGGAAGCCTGGTGTGCTGCAGTCCATGGGGTAGCAAAGAGTTAGACAAAACTGAACAACAAATCTTACCTGTAAAATCCTGTGATTCAAGACACTATGGGAAATTTCAGGTGTGAGAAGGACCAAGGCTTTCTGGCACTGAAAATATGATGATCTCTTAAGGAGACATATCATGGACACATTTGAAGACTATACTGACAAATAAAATTTATGGAGCAAAACTTGAACTTTGAGTTAATAAAAGAAAAAGCTGTTAAAATAACAAAGGCAATCTATAATCATAGCACTGAATATCTGCACAGTGTATTTCTGTATCCATGAATCTGAAGTGACATTTATAGCATTAAACTGGTTTAAAGAAAGTACATCGCTCCTTTGCAGATTTTTAGATTGTGACATCTTCAATATCAAACTCTACTCCTCAATGTATTCACTGAAGACACAGTCTGCTTAGTAGCCACTATGTAGAATGTAATCTGCCATATGATAGAGATATTTGAAGATGAATAAGATGTGATCCCTGCCATCAGACAGATAAAAAAAATGTGAATGCAATCATCCAGCACAAATGGTAGTAACTGGTAGAATCTTAAGTGCAGAAATGATCTATTTGGAGTCAATGTATATTGCATCACAACGAGTGACTCTAAGTGCTCTGTTCTGCTCTGCTGAGAGATTTCTAATCAAAATGTGCTTTGTTTTCATTCAAGTACCAGGTGTGTTTACTACAAAACTGTGTCCTTATGAAGCTGGGTTTGTAATAATGTCAATGACATAATACAATGGACTAAAAAGTCCACAAGCAAAGGAGTTGCAGTAAAGTTTCCAATCACTAAGGAATTTCACTTTTGCCCCATCTCTATTCTTTCTTCACTTATGACAAAAAAAAAAAAAAAAAAAAC
>SJYX01013960.1:347041-377405 GCA_006410675.1 Oreotragus oreotragus | reverse complement strand
ACAAAAAAAAAAAAAAAAAAAAAAAAAACTGGAATTGCTTTCTCTCACCTGAAATTCACTCAACAAACATTTATTAAGTAATTCGTCCAGGTGAGAAATAAGGTAACCACAGAGAAGAAAAACAAACATTCAAGGCAGTCACAACACTACAGAATTTCTGGCTTGTTATCATTCTGTGTTTGAGATAAAGGAATTGAGACACATAAACTGACTTACTCCTCTGCAAAAGAAACGTACAAAGTTAGGAATTAAACTTACGTAATTAACTCCAGGATGCTATTAATTCAGAGCGTCTGTGGAGACACCTTGGCTATTACATCAGGAGAGGGTTATCTGAGCTGGTCCAAATCTCAGAAAAAAGATGGCCCACATATACAGTCCTCAGACTGAGTTTGGGAGAAAGGGAAATTTACCTCCATGTAGAAGGCTGTACATGTTTATAGAGGGCAGGGCCAAGCAAGACCTAGAGTGTGCTTTATAACCTCTGTGGGATGTATTCAAGCACTGGTCATCTCATGCTCAAAAGTAAGACAGAACATGGGCTGAGGTTGCTTAACAGCCCAGGGATCCATGCCTACTAGGCTGTGTGGATGTCCTATAATTGACAAGCCCTCCAGTGCTCCCCAAGTGACACAGTGACCATATGCTAAGGAGCACTCCTGCTCTATGGGGAGCCAGATTGTCAGAGAAGTGACAAAAGCCAGGCAGATGCCAGCGTCCTTCCACTGTCCCTGATCTACCAGCAACAGCCTTGCCAGCTGGCATCTCGGCCTCCTCCAGCCATGCTCTATCACAGAAAACAAACAGGGTTGAGATGCTCACAGCTCCATTCCCTATATCAGGGCAGCCCTGCCAGTGAGCAACAAATGTATGGGCAGGGAAGGGGTCCAAAGAGAGGGCAAAGAGGCACGAGGAGAAGGGCAAAGAGGCAAGGGGAGCGCGATGGGCCTTCCTCTGGGCTTTTCCTTAGACAAGCCAGTGATGCACTCTGTGTCACCTATTCTAACTTAACTCTTGAGTAATGCCCCCTACTTACCAGAGTCCGCTCTTGGTGACAGAGATGGTCTCACTGCCTTCAATCATCACAGCTCCCAGCTGGCACAATGGCCAGCACAGAGTGAAAGTTCAATAGTGTCTTTTGCTACTTTTTAAAATTTTTTATTGGAATATAGTTGCTTTACAGTGTGTTAGTTTCTGCTGTAGAGCAGGGTGAACCAGCCATATTTATACATATATCCCCTCTTTTTTTGATTTCCTTCACATTTAGGTCTCCACAGAGTACCAAGTAGAGTTTCCTGTGCTATACAGTAGGTTCTCATTAGTTATCTAAGGTGGTGCTAGTGATAAAGAACTTGATTGCCAATGCAGGAGGTGTAAGAGATATGGGTTCCATTCCTGGGTCGGGAAGATCCCTTGAAGAAGGGAATGGCAACCTACTCCAGGATTCTTGCCTGGAGAATTCCATGGACAGAGGAGCCTGGTGGGCTATGGTCCCTAAGGTCACAAAGAGTCGGACACAACTGAAGAGACTGAACACAGAGAGGTCAACAGTGTATATGCGTCAGTCCCAATCTCCCAGTCCATCCCAGCCCCACCTTCCCTTCTGTGCTATTTTTTGGTGAAAAACAATGCTGTGATGATGAATTGAGGCAGAATTCCTACTGAACAAGGACTGTGACATTTCTATAAAGTAGGGCCCTGGGATCCCAGGAACAGTCCCTTTTTACCCAGAAAGTCATACAAATTACGTTATTGCACATACTGTGCCTAAATGACTAAGTGCCTCTGTAGCAGTTTCAGGCCTCTGCCAGCTGCACTGCCAGACAGCAGAAACTACCACCCCACCCCAGCCCCACTCCAGGTCAGAGAAAGGACTGGAAATCAGGTGGGCTAATGCTTTCTCTCTGTCTGACCACAGAGTTTACTAGACAAAACTTTCAAGCAATTTGGAAATATATTAAAAGTCCAAGTGCTGATGATTTTTAAGCACTAATCATCCAGTATATTAAATTATCAAAAGTAATTCTGTAGAAATTTCATCAGTCTTGAGTATTATGAAAGCATTAATATATAATTGCATATAATTGCAATTTAATATGAAGCACTGCAGTCTTTATGGGCTTCCTAATACATATGCTGTGCTGAAGTATAAAGAGACAAAGATACTGAAGATAAACTTTCTTACAGCAAAGAATAGTACATGAATGGAAATCAATCAATGAATGATTTTTACAAGTGTTTCTCCTTTCACAGTGCCTACTCAGAGACTTCAGACATAACATATGTAGTACTTATGGGCATCTTCCTCATACCCATTTAAAGGTCTTAGTGGAGAGCTGAAAATTAGTTTCAGTTCTGGATTCAGTTGTCTTCATGTAAGAAGAGTAACTAGTTCACTTCCTTATACCTAATTTGCTCTTCTATTAAAAAGGGGTGCTTCAAACATAATCATAAAGATGATAATTTTACATTCAGTGTATAGCATCTGGTGTATGGTTAGCTGTTGCTGCTGCTGCTAAGTCGTTTCAGTCATGTCCGACTCTGTGCGACCCCACAGACGGCAGCCCACTAGGCTCCGCCGTCCCTGGGATTCTCCAGGCAAGAATACTGGAGTGGGTTGCCATTTCCTTCTCCAATGCATGAAAGTGAAAAGTGAAAGTGAGGTCGCTCAGTCATGTCTGACTCTTAGCAACCCCATGGACTGCAGCCTGCCAGGCTCCTCCATCCATGGCTTTTCTAGGCAAGAGTACTGGAGTGGGGTGCCATTGCCTTCTCCGGTATGGTTAGCTAGCATTTAACAGTTATATTCTATTAGTTACAGAATCTGTCATCATCAATTACACAGAACAAAAGCTGGATGAGACCTTAAGAAACTTAACCAATCCAAGCTCTCTTTTTTCTCCAGAGAAGAGACAGCACAGTGTTAACCAATGTGCGTGCCAAGTAGTGTCTGACTCTGGGCCCCATGGACTGTAGTCCACTGTTCGGGGGATTCCCTAGGCGAGAGTAATGAGGTGCTTTGCCATGCCCTTCTCCTGGGAATCTTCCCAACCCAGGGATGTAACCCGTGCCTCTTTGTCTCCTGCATTGGTGGTGGGGGGCTTCCCTTGTGGCTCAGACAGGTAGACACAGGTTTGATCCCTGGGCCGGGAAGATCCTCTGGAGAAGGAAATGGCAACCCATTCCAGTACTCTTGCCTGGAGAATCCCATGGACGGAGGAGCCTGGTGGGCTGCAGTCCATGGGGTCGCAGAGAGTCAGACACGACTGAGCGACTTCACGTCTTTATTACTAGTGCAACCTGGGAAGCCCATGGTAACCAACAGAGTACACCGAAATCGTTCAAGAAAGCAGGGAGAAAAGTTAAAATAGGAATACATCCTAACTCCAAGTCTAGAGCTTTTTCACACAGCTATTAAATGATTTAAAAAACATGTTTTTAGGTTACTAAGGGCATTGGGGTTGCAGAGAGTTGGACACTGCTGAGTGACTGAACAGCAAGGATACTGGACCAGGAGGTCTCTGTTATAATCTCTCTTGCCAAGTTCCTGTGACAATGCTTCCCATACCTCAGGGCTCTCTGTCAGCAAGGAAATGGCAATCAGTATTGAAAATTTTTATAGTCTCTTGCTGATATTCATTCGATTAAAAAAAAATATTTTCTTGGTCACACCACATGGCATTTGGAACCTTAGTTCTCTGACCAGGGATTGAACCCATGCCCTTTACACCGGAAGGGTGGAATCTTAAACCACTTGACCACCAGCAAATCCTCACTTATCCTTTGACAAACGTTTCCTTTTAAATGTCTCAGTGACCAAGTAAAGCTACTGTTTCTATATTTTAAGTATTTATGAACTACTTCAGAAACCATTAAGAAGATATTGAATATATAATAAGAAGGTCTAAATATATAAAAAATAGGAACACTAAGACCACCTACCTCATGACAGATACTTTATTTTTTTGTTTCCTTTAAACGTATGAGACATTTACCTATTACTTTTCAGCCCCAAACTTGTCCTTCTAGATTCACCTCAAAACTGCTAGTACCAGAAGCCTGCAAACTTCAATTTGCAGGTTTCCTTGCTAGCAAGTTTCTGGTTCTATCGTCACTTAAAATTACTCGAGCTGAAATGGAAATCAGTAAAAAGTTGGACATCCTGTATCTGGTGGACAATCCTGTCAGCCATTGGTCCCCAACCTTTTTGGCACCAGAGGCCAGTTTCATGGAAGACAATTTTTCCACAGATGGGAGGAGGGATGGTTTCGGGATGATTCAGGTGCATTACCTCTATTATGCACTTTATTTCTAACCTAGTGCTGCCACTGATCTGACAGGAGATACCGGTCCTTGGCCTGCAGGTTGGTGACCCCTGCTATGAGTGGTAGCAACAGCGACACGATCAGCAGCCCGAGTTCTACTAACAGCGATTTAGAAGCAGCAGTTCCATCAAGTGAAGAGAGGACAGCTCCTGCTCACAGCCACCTGCTGTGGTTCTAGTAGCTTTGAGGCTGGCTGTTCTAACAAGCTTAGGGGCAAGAACGCTCTTATGGGGATCAGTCCAGGAATGGTAGCATCCACCTATCATCTGGGTAACATCTTTTCCTTTTACTTCTCCAGCTCTTCTAATACTTTTCTATTAAAAAATAATTCTCTGACTTAAATATCAGATTGGTGTCCATTTCCTGACTGACAATGATATTGGATTAAGATACACTTAATTTTTACAATGATTTTTACAAATTTATAATAACTTGTCAAGATTGTATTTTTACTTCCACTTTACAGATGAGAAAAATAATTCTTAGAAAAGTTATGTACCCAGCTCCATCTGGCTAGCAAGAATTAGAACTAAAGATCTGTTAGGCTGAAAGCCCATGGTAACCAATATAGTTACCAGTGGTCATGTATGGATGTGAGAGTTGGACTGTGAAGAAAGCTGAGTGCCGAAGAATTGATGCTTTGAACTGTGGTGTTGGGGAAGACTCTTGAGAGTCCCTTGGACTGCAAGGGGATCCAACCAGTCCATCCTAAAGGAGATCAACCCTGGGATTTCTTTGGAAGGAATGATGCTAAAGCTGAAAGTCCAGTACTTTGGCCACCTCATGAGAAGAGTTGACTCATTGGGAAAGACTCTTGATGCTGGGAGGGATTGGGGGCAGGAGGAGAAGGGGACGACAGAGGATGAGATGGTTGGATGGCATCACGGACTCGATGGACGTGAGTCTGAGTGAACTCCGGGAGCTGGTGACAGACAGGGAGGCCTGGCGTGCTGCGATTCATGGAGTCGCAAACAGTCGGACACGACTGAGCAACTGAAATGAACTGAACTGAACTGATATACATTATTAGTTTATTGAAAGTTTGAAGTTGTCAATGTACATAACATATTTATGTCTACTTGCACTATTTGGATCATTTCTGACTATAAATTTGATGATTGTATCTTTGCTTTTCTGCTCCATTGATCAAGTCTAGATTTTTACGTGAAGCTAGATCCTGTATTTTCCATTTCTCCTACCTCCAATTAAAACATCAATGCTATAGAGATGTCATGAATTTTTCAACAATTCACTTTACTATGCCCTTTCAGATATGTGTTGCAGTAAAAATTCCCAACTTTCAAAAATTCTTGACCTCAAAAAATTCATGTAGAATTTCAATGTAACTAACTGTATATTATTATTTGACTGATTGATGGTACAAAGTACAGGATGTGAATTAGAGAAATAGACAGCATTGTTAAAAAAAAATATGGCAAATATACCCCAATGGCTAAAGAACCTTGAGTTTTTTCAATGTATGAAAGCTTCAGGAAGACACTGGGAAATAACAGAAATCACAATGTACACCCTTATGAGTTTTTGGCACTGTAGCTTAGCCATTTTCAACTTGATTGCAGTTGTTAGTTCACCCAATATCAGAAGGTAAATAACAATCTTTGAGAACTTTTGATATTATGTCAAGTTTGTGTCTCTAATATTATGAAAGAAGAGACTGCATGTAATGGTGATTATCCCAGAATGTCTGAATTTGAATTTGGCTCTGTAATTTAATAGCTGGTAATTGTTGAGAAGTCATTTATCCTGATTTACTCATTGAAAATGAGGATAATAATATTTCCTCACAGGAATGCTTTGAAGACAACATTATTATGTGTGATGAATGTAGAACTGTGTCAGCATTAAGTTAATCTTTAAATACATAGTATCTTTTAATTATAGGCTTTTCAGTGTCTTTTAAACATCTCTAATGATCATTTAAAAAAATAAACTTAAATACCTAAAGATTCTATGAATGATTTAAAATGATTTATGGAAATATTTAAAAAGAAAAAAATTTAAATAGGTCAGAATTATTAAAAATAATAATTTCAGGACATCAAAAAACAAAAAATGACTAAAAGTAAGCATTGACTTGAGGGTTATTTATTTGTGAAACTGCTAATTCATTCATAAGGTTAATGAGTTTATGGCCATAGTGCTAGATATATTTCCATTCCTTAGTCTTAGGTGGCACAGTCCTGTAGCTGTATCGGTTGGTGTTTGCAGACTCAATTCACAGCAGGCGGCAGAACAGCTAGAAATTTCTGGGAGGACCTTTGGAAGTGAGGAAGATGTAGAAAGCCTGGAAAAAATAAGCTCTCCACACATCTGTGGCTTGTTGTTAAACTGCACATGCAGGTAGGACACACCAGGGATCCCAGGAAAAACTGGACACCTGGGGAGCACTGAGCATTTGTCATGCCTTTGAGATCATTTGTCAACCAACATATACTCAAGTGACAGAGGATGGACATCTTACTGGAACATAATGTCTGTATACATCACTGGTTGACCATGAACTCTGCAAGAAATCCAAGCTTTCAAACACTGAGTAAATACACTGGGACTGTACACTGCAGGGCATACAGATATTGCAGCTTAAATTCAGGAAATTTAATTGCCTGCCAAAGCAGCACAACAATCCTCGGAATAAAAGAACACTGACATAAAAGTAACCACAACATATCATCTACATGGTTCACTTTCTCACAAAGTAAATTACTAGACATGTTAAGAAATAAGAAAGTTACCAATGCCCAGGGGAAAAAAGTCAATAGAAACTGACTGAAGTGAATTTAGAAGACAAAAGACTTCAAAGTAGCTATTCTAAATCTGCTCAAACTGAAGGAAAATGTATACAAAGAATTACAGGAAAACACATTCAAAGCATTTGAAACATGAAAATAATAAACAAATGAATTTAAGAACAGATCAATACTCAATTAAAAGAGCAGAGAAAAAGTGCTTAAAAGAATGAACTAGAGTTCAGAAATCTGTAATACAGTATCAAGCATTTCAACACTCAAATAATTGGAGTCCCAGAAGAAAGTGAGATAGGGAAGAAGGAAGTAAAATATTTTGACACTGATGGTCAAAAATTCCCTAACTGATTAAAAGAAAATTAACTTTTGTGCACAGGAAATTCAATAAACTCTAAGAGAGTGTACCTAGATACCTAGATGGTCTACTGTTGATACAGACTATCATAAAATAAAGTGGAAATCTTGAAAACAGAAGAGAAAAATGACAAAACACATATAAAGGAAAAACTATATGATTAATGGCAGACAGTGGAAGCCAGAGACATTGGAATGCTGTTCAAAGAACAGAAAAAAAAAAAATCAATGAAGAATTCTACATCCAGCAAACTCATTCTTTAAAAAAGAAGTGAAACAAAGACTTTTTCAAAATAAAGAAAACCATAACAAATTTGTTGCTGGGATGGTTATACTATAAAAAATACTTAAAGAAGTCCTTTCGGCTGAAGGGAAATAATACAAAATGATGACTTAGGTACACTGGGAAAAATAAAGAGCCCCAGAAATGGTAAATATAGAGTAAACGTGTAAAACACAAACATACATAAACACACACACACTCTTCCCTTTTCTTAACTTCTTTAAGATTTAAGAATTGTATAAAGCAGAATTTATAAAATTATATTTAGGGGCTTATAATACATAGAGCAGGCAATGGCAACCCACTGCAGTACTCTTGCCTGGGAAATCCTATGGGCGGAGGAGCCTGGTGGGCTACAGTCCATGGGTTGCGAAGAGTCTGACACAACCGAGCGACTTCACTTTCACTTCTATGCATTGGAGAGGGAAATGGCAACCCACTGCAGTGTTCTTGCCTGGAGAATCCCAGAGACGGGAACCTGGTGGGCTGCCGTCTATAGGGTCGCACAGAGTTGGACACGACTGACGTGACTTAGCAGTAGCAGCNTTTATGCACTGGAGAGGGAAATGGCAACGCACTCCAGTGTTCTTGCCTGGAGAATCCCAGAGACGGGAACCTGGTGGGCTGCCGTCTATAGGGTCGCACAGAGTTGGACACGACTGACGTGACTTAGCAGTAGCAGCAATACATAGAGATCTAGTATACTTAACAATGCAAGGATGGGGGAAATGGAGGTACATTTGTACAATTTCCTGTTTATCAGAAGTCAGTGCTATTTTATCTTAGATTATAACAAGGTAAAGATGATAATATAATCTTTAGAGAAACCACTTTAAAAAGTAAAGTAATATAGTTAAAGAGTCAGTAGAGGGCAAAATTATTAAGATAAATATATGAAAGGAAAAATAGAATAAAAAATGAATGAAATGGTAAACAGTAGCCAAATAACATATCTAAATCAAACCATATCAATTATTTTATTTATGTGAATTTACAAAACATCAAATAATACAGATTTTCAGACTGGACAAAAAATTCTGACTATATACTCTCTCTAGGAAATGGGGTTTAAATTTTAAGATGTAAATATGTTAAAGGGATGGAAAAAGTTAAACTAACCAAACAATAAATAATAAAGAGATGGGATTGCTATACTGATAGCAGACAAAGTAGACTTCAAGAGAAGAAATATAACTACAGAAAGGAATTTCATATTTAATAATAAAAGGAATAATAAATCCTAAGACTTTAACAGTTATAANTAAATATGTTAAAGGGATGGAAAAAGTTAAACTAACCAAACAATAAATAATAAAGAGATGGGATTGCTATACTGATAGCAGACAAAGTAGACTTCAAGAGAAGAAATATAACTACAGAAAGGAATTTCATATTTAATAATAAAAGGAATAATAAATCCTAAGACTTTAACAGTTATAAAAGTAGAAGTTTCTAACCAGAGGAGTAATTGCAGAAGGGAAAGAGGAAAATGTAAGGGATAATGGAAATTTTCTAAAACTTGATCTTGGTAGTGGCCAGAACTCTTTTCATTCATTGTATAGTTAGAATGGTTGTACATAAATAAAACAACACTAAATAAATATAAGAGAAAAGGGGAATAAACACACAGGAAGGTGATCTTTGACTACAAAGGGCTGTCACAGAGGTTGCAAATCTCTGGGAAATTATTTTTGATGGTGCTCCTGTCTCTACAAATGAGTCTTCCAAAATCAATATCAGCGGTCTTATGGAAGCCTGATCGTGCCTGAAAAGTAAATATTTCTCAGGTTGGCAAGAATAATTCCCTTGCCAGGTTTTCCTTCGAGAACCAGAACTTGGCCAGAACCTTCTATCATACACTAAGGCAGCTGTGTGTCCTGGGAATTTTTGGTTAACCCTGCGGGGAGGACTTCCCTGGTGGTCCAGTGGCTAAGAATCCACCTACACATGCAGGTGGATTCAGGAAGATTCCACATGCTGCAGGGCAACCAAGTCCATTTGCTGCAACTAATGACTCCACACGCCCTAGAGCCTTGTTCTGCAACTTCAGAAGCCGCTGCAGTGAGAAGCCTGCACACCTCAACTAGAGAGTAGCCCCACTCGCCACAAAAAGACTGCCTGTAGGAACAAAGAGCCAGCTCAGGCAAAAACAACAATAAAAGGGGAATAAACACACAGGAAGGTGATCTTTGACTACAAAGGGCTGTCACAGAGGTTGCAAATCTCTGGGAAATTATTTTTGATGGTGCTCCTGTCTCTACAAATGAGTCTTCCAAAATCAATATCAGCGGTCTTATGGAAGCCTGATCGTGCCTGAAAAGTAAATATTTCTCAGGTTGGCAAGAATAATTCCCTTGCCAGGTTTTCCTTCGAGAACCAGAACTTGGCCAGAACCTTCTATCATACACTAAGGCAGCTGTGTGTCCTGGGAATTTTTGGTTAACCCTGCGGGGAGGACTTCCCTGGTGGTCCAATGGCTAAGAATCCACCTACACATGCAGGTGGATTCAGGAAGATTCCACATGCTGCAGGGCAACCAAGTCCATTTGCTGCAACTAATGACTCCACACGCCCTAGAGCCTATGTTCTGCAACTTCAGAAGCCGCTGCAGTGAGAAGCCTGCACACCTCAACTAGAGAGTAGCCCCACTCGCCACAAAAAGACTGCCTGTAGGAACAAAGAGCCAGCTCAGGCAAAAACAACAATAGCAACAGCCCTGCCTGGAATAGAGAACTGGAGATTTCTCTAAGGCGGCAAACAAGACAAAACTTTGAGTAGTTCTGGCTCAGGACCCCACTCAGATGGTTACTGCGGCTACGTGATTCCATCTTTTCTATCAAGGTGCATGCATGCTCAGCCACTCAGTTGTGTCCGACTCTTTGTAGCCCCATGGACTGTATAAAGGAGGGTATTCCAAAGTTCCAAGTCCTTGAGAAGAGAAAGAAGCTCTGCTTTCCCAGGTCTAAGGGTGGTGCTGAGACTATACCTATGCACAAAAATTCAATTTAATTAATTTACTTTTGAAATTATTTCTTTCAAACCACTGTAATCTAAACTCAGGTCAATTCAACCTGTTACTTACTTTTCAAATAATACTTTAGGCATCTTATTTAGTAATTATAGCAACTGTTGTATGCCAGTTACTCTTAATTGTTTGGCAAATATTAACTCGTATTATAACAATCTCATGAAGTAGATGCCATTATTTTTTTCCTATTCTAAAGATGAAGAAGCTGATGCACAGAGTTGTTTAGTAACCTGACCTTATGTACACAGCTAGTTAGCGGGGACAGGATTTAATCCTAGGGAGCATGGTTCCATAATACCTGCTCTTAATCATTATGCTAGGTTAGTTAAAGCCTATATATCCTATATAAACAGAAAAAATATTGATTGGGCTAATGCTTTCAACTTATAACATCTTTCTAAAGAAATCTCTTTCAAGAAATACAAATAATTAGTTTTTAAAGGATGAAAAGAGAGAGAAAAGAAAACGGATTTGAACATAGCAAGAAGGATTCAGGTTTGAAATTAATCTGCTATTCAAGAGAAATTATAACTTTTCAATGAGCTTGTGTGTGTGTGCTCAGTTGCTCAGTCATGTCCGACTTTGCAACCCCATGGACTGTAGCTGGCCAGGCTCCTCTGTCCATGGGATTTCTCAGGCAAGAACACTGGAGCGGGTTGCCAGTTCCTACTCCAGGGGACCTTCCCAACTGATTACCATTTATTACCTATTTCAGGCCTTTATTAAAGTCATGAGGGAGGAAGCAGAGATTGATGACTTCATGGAGGTTAAGCCACCCGCCCTAAGTCGCAGCTAGTACACAGAAGAACTGACTTGGACCCCACCAAGTTTATTCCATCAAATGGCACTCCAGAATTTTAAACCACCAGAGGACTTTCTGGTATGATTTAAATTCTGAAAATCCCAAAGCCACAATGTGGTATGACCTCTCCCCGAGGCTGGCAATTCTTGGACTTTGTGTTGAGCTGGCTCTATTTCAGCAGTTTGAAGAGAAGCCAGAAGGAAGGACTTACTTACTGGCACTGGCGTGAGACCCATTTGTAACTTCCCTCCTCCTGCTATCATTTAAGATGAAGGTTGACAAACAGGCCAGATTTTGGATGAATGAGAATACTCCACTCCTGGAGGGATTACCTCTTTTCTTTACAAGGATATAACTACTACAGTGCTGCCCTCCCAAATATCTTCAAGCACCTCGAGTTGGCCAGCTGAGCTTCTATTGTTATTCTAAAGTAAACACAGCTTTCTTCAGAGAACACCAATTATGGGATTGTTATGTGTCGCAAAGCCTCTGGGGATGAGTGTGTTTGCTGAGTTCAAGGTTGCCAATTCACCTTTCTTTAAATTTGCTTTGTGGGACTCCTTTTTTATGCAGAGATTCTTACTATTTGCTGTCTCTGGAACCTAGGAGCCCTGCCAACTCACCATAGCTTCCAAGACACTGCCAGACAACAAAGGCTTCAAGTCCATCACCACTCAATTAGATTTTTATTATGAGGTCATCAAAAAAAAAAAAAACAACAACATAAAAGGACACTGTAGGATAAAGAGTTCTGGGGAAAAAGATGCCCGCTCTGAAGCTTTATTTTGTGGTAAATGCTAATGTATGATCCTTGTGGGCCTACTTGACCTTCCCTCCTGAGTGTTTATCTTAGACTTTTCATTTTCTTTGTTCTCCACAAAGCAGCTTTTGACAGTTGCTTATGAGGGAGAGCTCTGTGGTGAGACAGCTGGGTTCACATCCTGGTGCTGCCACCTGTCAGCTGTGTGACTTAGGGTGTGTTACTTGAAGTCTTCGAGGCTCTGTTCCTTTATCTGCAAATGCGGGTACAGGGGGGTGGTTGTTAAAGTCACTGGCTGTGGAGCTCTTGGCTGGTTGGTGAGCAGTGGGTGATGCTAACTGCTTGCTCTGCCATGTTATCTGATAACTTATGGTGAACTGATAACAACCTGGTGTCACAGAAAATCAAATTCAGACTTTTTAGAAAATTAAAAGGGTTATTTTATTTGACATTAACTGGTATTTGTATATAAGGAAGAATTTGCTTAAGTTTTCATCCAGGAATATTATAGAAATCAAGAGGAGAGGTAGAAAATTATTGTTCTATCTAGAAAGTAGCTCTCGCAAGGGCAAAACAAAACTCCAGAGCTAATCTTCCTTGGATACAAGTAGTAATGCCTAGGATGAAGAGGCATCTAAGGGCTTTTTGTACCCACAAGTCACTGCTGAATTGTATTAAACATAGTTCTAGCTTCTGTAAATTTGACACTTAAATATCTAACCTACATGCCTATGCTAGACATCCCTAGTTCTGGACAATCTGTCAATGTGCCACTCAACCAGCCATGGCCTCCTGACTCCTTCATCCAGTCCAACCATTTCTTTGGAGGAATAATTTTTTTTTTTTGGGGGGGGGGCATTCTTCACAAATAATCAATCCATTGCTCACTCTCAACAATCTCCTTATCAGGCTTTTATACTCTGGACTACAATACACCTGATCCGATCACCCCAGGGCCAAATATCAGACAACCTGAGACAGTACCTATGTTCCAGAGCCTGCTGGAATCATCTAAGCCTGCCTATCATCCATTCTAATCCTGATTATCTGCCTTGCTTGTTGCTTCCTGTAGAAACCATCATAAAGGCTCTTGCCCACTGTCCCCCCATCTCTTCCTGTACTACCTGCCAACCTTTGTCCTGTTCAGTGTGGTTCCTCATGGTTTGATATGCCCCCTCCTTTTAATCAATGAAACAATTTTTTTCAATGGCAGTCATTTACCTGATCTGCTGGCATCGTAGACATACACTTGTCTATTCATTCACTATATTTTATAATATGAGCTATTTATCACTCATGGTTACCACACCTTGTACAACATTATCTCAGAAAGTTGGTCAAAGATTATTGGTCCAGGGATGACCATGCAACATGAAATAGCCATCTACAGACTGGACATTGGCCTAGGAATTGGCCTGGTACAAAAGCTGTATGTAACCAGGCATCCTTGATTCCAAGTGAACAAAGGAATAATTAATCTATAAATATGGGGTGATTCTACCACTGAAACTCAATGGTGGTCCTTGGACCAGTGGCTTAAGCAACTTCTGTGCACTAGTGAGAGCTCCAGAACCTCAGTTCCCTCTGAAGACCTCCTGAAGCAGAACCTGCATGTAACGGAAACCCAAAGTGGTTTGTATGCTCACTGAAGCTGGAAAAGGACCATCCATGTGTAGTAGACGTGCAAGGTGCTGAACTCTGAAATCCTTCACATCTTTCCATGGGCCACTCCCAACCTATGACTGATATCAGCAGGAATACCATGCAGTGCAGTCCCATTCTTAGGAAATGCGGGTGCCTCTGATAGATAAATTTGGCTCAAGGACTCTGTGATGGCCTTGGTAAATTTTCCTTGGGGCTAGATCCTAAGATGTAGGCACCATCCTTCCTTCATTCCTTTTATACTTCACCTGGGGTCAGACCCTCATGGTGGTCCAATGGCTCTCTCAACACTGCATTTTTTCTTACAAGTATTTTCCCCCAATAACTTGCTTAAGGCTTTTATACTGTCTTAAAGTTTGCCTTTAGGATAACAAAGAGGCCTGCACCTGTACCATTTCAAGTGGCAGCTTTCTAGATCTGCAGAGGTTGCAAAACTGACATAAAGAAACTGGTTGGAATTGCAGTTAAATGATTGAGGAGATAGACAGATACACACACACAGATATACATGTCTCCCAAATAATGCCTCACTAGCAATGCAGCAGTTTTATATATTTCTTTCTGAGTGTATGATCCAAGACTAAATAATGTACAGACGGATGTTGAATCCAAGATGACTACACAAAAATGATCAAAATATCTACAGTTTACCAAATATACAGTGAGGACCTAATTTTCGTTTAATTCAATTGTATTTGTATTATATCAACAGCCATTTTAAGTAAAGAGAGTAATAAATATCCTTGCTTAAAGAAAAGGTGTACTATGGAGAACAGTAGAGAGTTTCCTTAAAAAAATAAAAATGGAGATGCCATATTATCCTGTAATCAATCCAAGGATTAGACATATAGCTGAAGAAAACCATAATTCAAAAAGACACATACACCTCAGTGTTCATTGCAGCGCTGTTTACAATAGCCAGGACATGGAAGCAGCCTAATGTCTATCAACAGAGGAATGGATAAAGAAGATGTGGTTCATATACACAATGCAGTAGTACTCAGTCATAAAAAAGAATGAAATAATACCATTTGCAGCAACATGGAAGGACCTAGAGATTATTATACTAAGTGAAGTAAGTCAGACAAAGAAAGACAAATACCATATGATATCCTTACATGTGAAATTAACTTATATACAAAACATGAACAGACCCACAGATACAGAAAAAAAACCAACGGGGGTATGCTAAAGTAGGAGTTTGGGATTAACATACGTACATTGCTATAAATAAAATAGATAACCAATAAGGACCTATTGTATAGCACATGGACTATACTCAATATTTTGTAATAAAATATAATGGGCTTTCCTGGTGGCTCAGAGAGTAAAGAATCCACCTGCAACACAAGAGACCTCAGGTTGATCCCTGGGTTGGGAAGATCCCCTCAAGGTAGGCATGGCAACCAACTCCAGTATTCTTGCCTGGACAATCCCCATGGACAGAGATGTGTGGTGGGCTACAGTCCATGGGGTCACAAAGAGCCAGACACAACTGAGCAACTAAGCACAGCATAGCACATAATGGAAAAGGATCTAAATTATATATATATATACATATCCTAGAGATTATTATACTAAGTGAAGTAAGTCAGACAAAGAAAGACAAATACCATATGATATCCTTACATGTGAAATTAACTTATATACAAAACATGAACAGACCCACAGATACAGAAAAAAAACCAACGGGGGTATGCTAAAGTAGGAGTTTGGGATTAACATACGTACATTGCTATAAATAAAATAGATAACCAATAAGGACCTATTGTATAGCACATGGACTATACTCAATATTTTGTAATAAAATATAATGGGCTTTCCTGGTGGCTCAGAGAGTAAAGAATCCACCTGCAACACAAGAGACCTCAGGTTGATCCCTGGGTTGGGAAGATCCCCTCAAGGTAGGCATGGCAACCAACTCCAGTATTCTTGCCTGGACAATCCCCATGGACAGAGATGTGTGGTGGGCTACAGTCCATGGGGTCACAAAGAGCCAGACACAACTGAGCAACTAAGCACAGCATAGCACATAATGGAAAAGGATCTAAATTATATATATATATACATATATATATATGTATAATAAATCACTTTGCTATATACCTTAAACTAACCAACATTATAAATCAACTATTCGGTTCAGTTCAGTCACTCAGTTGTGTCCAACTCTTTACGACCCCACGAATCACAGCACACCAGGCCTCCCTGTCCATCACCAACTCCCGGAGTTCACTCAGACTCACGTGCATCAACTCGGTGATGCAATCCAGGTATCTCATCCTCTGTCATCCCCTTCTCCTCCAGTCCTCAATCCCTCCCAGTATCAGGGTCTTTTCCAATGAGTCAACTCTTGGCATGAGGTGGCCAAAGTACTGGAGTTTCACCTTTAGCATCATTCCTTCCAAAGAACACCCAGGACTGATCTCCTTTGAATGGACTGGTTGGATCTCTTTGCAGTCCAAGGGACTCTCAAGAGTCTTCTCCAACACCACAGTTCAAAAGCATCAATTCTTCAGTGCTCAGCCTTCTTCACAGTCCAACTCTCACATCCATACATGACTACTGGAAAAACCATAGCCTTGACTAGACAGACCTTTGTTGGCAAAGTAATGTCTCCGCCTTTGAATATGCTATCTAGGTTGGTCATAACTTTCCTTCCAAGTGTTCATATCTAATAAGTCGGTGATGCCATCCAACCATCTCATCCTCTGTCACCCCCTTCTCTTTCTGCCTTCAATCTTTCCCAGAATCAGGGTCTTTTCCAGTGAGTGGCCTGTTTGCAACAGGTGACCGAAGTATTGGAGCTTCAGCTCTAGCATCAGTATTTCCAATGAGTTTCCAATGAGTATTTCCAATAAGGGTCAATTTCTTTAGGATTGACTGGTTTTATCACCTTGCTGTCCAAGGGACTCTCAAGAGTCTTCCCCAACATCACAGTTTGAAAGCATCAATTCTTCACCAGTCAGTCCTTATGGTCCAGCTCTCGCATTCGTACATGAATACTGGAAAGACCATAGCCTTTACTATACGGGACCTTTGTCGGTAAAGCGATGTCTTTGCTGTTTAACACACTGTTTAGGTTTGTCATAACTTTGCTGCAAAGAAGCAACTGTCTTCTGATTTCATGGCTGCAGTCACAGTCCACAGTGGCTTTAGAACACAAGAAGAGGAAAACTGTTATTGCTTCCACCTTTTCCCCTTCTATGTGCCTTGAAGTGATGAGACCAGATGCCATGATCTTAGTTTTATAATATCAAGTTTTAAGCCAGCTTTTTCAATCTCCTCCTTCACCCTCATCAAGAGGCTCTTCAGTGCCTCTTCGCTTTCTGCCATTAGAGTGCTATCATCTGCATATCTGAATTCATGACAGCAGAGTACAAGTATGTAATCAAAGTTTTGCTTACAAATTGGACAGCCTTTCTGCCTTCCACTGGCAGTTGTAAGACTCATGTCACTGGCAAGGAAAGGCACAAGTAATATGAAAGAAAACAGGTGCTTCTCATCTGATTTTTCTTAGGATATTGAAAAAGCAAGACTGAAACTTTGCCCAATGATGAGACCCCAGACATTAAAAGTATAGAAACAATTTGGTAGGCAGTTATTTTTAAAGTATTATAATAATTTTTTTATATGTTCAAGCTTACCCCTAAAGAATAGAAACAATCCTCTTTGGAAACCTCTTCACTTTCCACTAGAAATTAAGCACTGTTAACTTCTACTTTATTAAAGTGTCCGTCCCCACTCTCCCTGCCCAATAGATGTCTGGTCCTAGCACATAACTGTTTTTAGAGCTTTCTAGAAACTAGAAGGCAATGGCACCCCACTCCGATACTATTGCCTGGAAAATCCCATGGATGGAGGAGCCTGGTAGGCTGCAGTCCGTGGGGTCGCAAAGAGTCGGACTACAGTCAAAGGCTTTGGCATAGTCAGTAAAGCAGAAATAGATGTTTTTCTGGAACTCTCTTGCTTTTTCGATGATCCAGCAGATGTTGGCAAGTTGACCTCTGGTTTCTCTGCCTTTTCTAAAACCAGCTTGAACATCTGGAAGTTCACAGTGCACGTATTGCTGAAGCCTGGCTTGGAGAATTTTGAGCATTACTTTACTAGCATGTGAGATGAGTGCAATTGTGCGGTAGTTTGAGCATTCTTTGGCATTGCCTTTCTTTGGGATTGGAATGAAAATTGACCTTTTCCAGTCCTGTGGTCACTGCTGAGTTTTCCAAATGTGCTGGCATATTGAGTGCAGCACTTTCATAGCATCATCTTTCAGGATTTGAAATAGCTTAACTGGAATTCCATCACCTCCAACTATGCTTCAATTAAAAAAACAATGTTGAAGTTTCTACTGTTATTGTGGGTTAGCTCATAAGGGGAAAAAAATAGTCAATCTATGTGGATTAGATGGGAGGGAAATAATCCAACACCAACCTTAGAAACTGATCTCTCAGAAGCACAATAGGAGTTGATGGAGAATGGTGAGGATACACAGATTAGTTAGATACAAGAAAGACTGTCATCTTCTAGAAACTACACAGGGAAAAGAAAACACTGTATCCCATGTATTGACATATATACCTCTAATCAATTTCTGCAGTATTTTAAGTGAAGTGAAAGTCGCTCAGTCATGTCCAATTGTTTGTGACCCCACGGACTTGAGGATACACAGATTAGTTAGATACAAGAAAGACTGTCATCTTCTAGAAACTACACAGGGAAAAGAAAACACTGTATCCCATGTATTGACATATATACCTCTAATCAATTTCTGCAGTATTTTAAGTGAAGTGAAAGTCGCTCAGTCATGTCCAACTGTTTGTGACCCCATGGACTGTATAGTCCATGGAATTCTCTAGGCCAGAATACTGGAGTGGGTAGCCGAAGAATGGTATAAATTCATCACCTTGAACATAAATATTACAAATGATAACCCATGGAATTACAGATGTTGTCCAGGATGAAGACTGACCAGTAGTCTTCAGAATAAAACTAATTTGAGGATAAGGCATGCTTAGCATCATAAGGTAACATTCACTGCCCTGAGTGAATCATCCCTAGGGTCTAATTTACTTCCTTTCTGCCACTTTTTTCTATACCGTGTAAGTAGATGTCATCTCTAACAGGGGAGAGAACCAAGGTTCATAGAAGTTATGCAACCTAAATGAAAATGATGCACCAAGCAAGTAAGTAGTCTGGAATTTGAAAGCACTGAAACCCAGGGCTGTTTTTATTACTCTCCATCTGTATTGCTTAATATTCTCCCCATGAGAAAAACATAAACATAAAATTTAAAAACTGTACTATATACATGTACAAGTTTCAAAATACTTTCATATGTCTCTGTTCCCCAACCCACAGCATGATTAGTACTGAATGTAAAGACAAGCTCAAAATGGGGTATATCTTTGATTTTAAACCATATAGTAGAAACTGAAACAAGAATGATGGTGACTAAAAAAAAAGAACATGAGGAAATCTTTTTTGGGAAGAACATTCTACATATTTATTCTGGTAGTAGAAATATTTAGCCTTTGCACTAAATGGCAAGACTGTTACAGCTGGCAGTTACACAAGTATATGTGTTTGTCACAACTCACTGACCTGTACTGTACACTTACGAATGAATTTCATTATATGTAAATTAAATCTCTAAAGTTGGTATTAATAATATCATCAAAAAAAGTCCCAGGGTTACAATAACGGTAACACTTGAAGATTATATTTCTTTCTGGATGCATAAATCTCTGCAAATAGCAATGACAGAAGGAAAGTTTCACTTAAAAATATGCATTTTCCCCTGGCTGCTTCTTTGAAAAGATTTCTTACTGTTTACAGCCTGTTATTATATAAAATATATAATAATGACTCTCATCCTGTAAAAATGACATAGGGTTTTTTTTTTCTGATTGCATTGTATTATATGAATATACACAATTTACATGATTTTCTTAGAACTCTAAGAACATAAATTCTTCAATCTGAAAATAATATTAACAACCACGACCCATGTAGTCAGAGATATTATACAGGGCTGAGATTGACTAGAAATGGTCTTCAGAGTAATTAGAGGACAAAGTGTCAGTGAAACCAAGCAGGACCCTTAGGGGCTCCCAGTACAAATCCTTTCTGTGTCCTCTGTTTCCAGTTTGCATGAAATAGGCTTCATTTATCCTCCAGCATCTTCCATGAGTTCTAAAGGGAAGGTTCAAACAGTTGCTAATCAGGGAGGGAAGGGGATGCAGGAACATGGGAGGAGCAGTCCAGAAACAAAGCAGTCTTGAGGCAGGGGCCTGTTTCTTCCTCAAGGAATACACAGAATATCATCTTTGAGCCCTTCTGCAGGAATTAAGACCCTCAGCCAGATAAAGGATGGAATCTTCAGACTGACAACAAGATTCCTAGAGCATAGCCCTAATACCTCACCACCAACCAATCAGAAGAAAGTCATATACCCTGCAGTTCTCACCCCAAATTTTGTTTGCAAAAAAATTTTCCTCTAAACTATTGTGCAGTTCAGGGTTTCTGAGCATAAGCCACATGTTCTCCTTGCTTTGCACTGCAATAAACCTATCTCTGCTCCAAATTTGGATATTTTGGTTTGTTTGGCCTCACAGTGCTTCGGCACATAAATTTTGTTTGGTAACATCAGCATTGTACTAATTAAAGTGGGAGTTGTCCCAAGGTATAAAAATCTCAATTCATTTGAATTGATTCAGCTAATATTTATTGCAGCCATGATGACAATTTTAACTTGGCAGAGGCAGAGGCAGCTGCTTTCACCACATTTTAATCTTAATCCATAAAAAAGACAGTGCTTGGAAAGCATTTACTTACTGCCCAGGGTCAAGTTTAGCAAGAAGTTAGATTATATTCATTTTGCCCTTGAGGTTTCATTAATGCACTCCCTTTCAAATGTCAGACTTGTTTCTACTCTTTCTCTGGGCCTCTGTCATTCTCTCAGTCAGTTCAGTTCAGTTCAGTCACTCAGTCATGTCCAACTCTTTGTGACCCCATGAATTGCAGCACACCAGGCCTCGATGTCCATCACCAACTCCCAGAGTTCACTCAAACTCACTGAGTCCATTGAGTTGGTGATGCCATCCAGCCATCTCATCCTCTGGCATCCCCTTCTCCTGTCCCCAATCCCTCCCAGCATGAGTGTTTTCCAATGAATCAACTCTTCAAATGAGGTGGCCAAAGTACTGGAGTTTCAGCTTTAGCATCATTCCTTCCAAAGAACACCCAGGACTGATCTCCTTTAAAATGGACTGGTTGGATCTCCTTGCAGTCTAAGGGACTCTCAAGAGTTTTCTCCAACACCACAGTTCAAAAGCATCAATTCTTTGGTGCTCAGCTTTCTTCACAGTCCAACTCTCATATCCATACATGACTACAGGAAAAACCATAGCCTTGATTTGATGGACCTTTGTTGGCAAAGTAATGTCTCTGCTTTTTAATATGTTATCTAGATTAGTCATAACTTTCCTTCCAAGGAGTAAGCATCTCTTAATTTCATGGCCGCAGTCACTAAAGTCTGACACTGTTTCCACTGTCTCCCCATCTATTTGCCATGAAGTGATGGGACCAGATGCCATGATCTTAGTTTTCTGTCATTCTCTAGATGTACACAAATGCATAGCAGATGCTTTAATCTCTGAGCCACCAGGGAAGCCCATATTAATAAATACATGTATCTATACATATACACAATGTATGTATATGTATATATACACGCCATTTATGTAGATATATATACATACATTGTATGTATATGTATCTAGTCTTCTATCATTAGGATGTTGCATAGTGAACTCCTAAACTGATTTTATTCTCTGACTTAGTAAGAGAACTGCTAAAATGCAAAATCATTATGATGAAAGAACATTAATGTTGGAAGAATAATAAATACAAGGATCCTATCCTTAATGCACAGAACTTGACTTCATCATCACTGGTTTTATTAGCTAACATATTTTCAGTTTATGCTAAAATGTTTCACTGTGCCTCATTCATTGGTTTATGACATTCTTGCATTTAGGCTTAGGATAAACACTAAGAGCTGACAAATCAACACTTTTTATCTTATGCATTGATCATCAATGCCCATTTAATCCTTTCCTGTTTACTCAGTTCATTAGCCAGACCACAGGAGCCAAGACACTTTCACTTGCATCCAGGGAAACTCAATGCTCTTCACTGAGAGGGAGCCCAGCTTAGATTTCTACAATTTCCCTTATAATTAGCTGCTGAATTTAACTTGCCTCTGCTCTGCTGTGGTTTCAGAGATGTTAATTTTCTTGCTAACCCACAGTTAGAAGAGTAAAGCATAGGCAATTTTTTTGAAGGAATCTTGAGTTAAATGCAAATTACTTGAGTGATTCCTAGAAGCTCAATCAAATTGCTAATACACTGATGACGTGTGTGTGTGTGTGTGTATGTGTGTGTGTGTGGTGGGGGCAAAGTTAGGGAGGGGAGGATGGAAAGAGCATCTCTTTTGTTCTATTTTAAGGAAGTTTCCCATCTCTAAAGAGGTATCGACCAATAAGAGTAAAGCAAAACAAATGGAGGAATGCATTTATTTTCATGTCATAGAGTAAAACTCAATCAGAAAATTTTGAGATTATCTATTTTGACCTCTGAAAGTATTATTTCCTTTTGAAAGATACAGAATACCTCTACTAATACTGAAGAAATCCTAATATTAGGAATAAATTCATTCAGCATTCCACACATACTGGGCTAGCATTTTACTAGATACTTTGTGGGGAGAGATAAACCCATTTATTTTATTGTGTGTGTGCATGCTTAGTTGCTCAGCCATCTCTGACTCTTTGCAACTCCATGGACTGTAGCCTTCCAGGCCCCCCATCCATGGGATTTCCCAAGGAAGAATAGTGGAACAGGTTCCTTCTCTAGGTTATCTTCCCAACCCAGGGGATCTTCTTGACCTAGGGATCAAACCCACATCGCCTTCATTTCCTGTATTGGGAAGGGATTATTTACTGGTGAGCCAGCTGGGTTGTTGTTGTTGTTCAGCTGCTAAGTCATGTCCAGCTCTTTTCAAATCCATAGACTGCAGCACACCAGGCTCCTCTGTCCTCCCCTATCTCTTGGCTGTGCTGTGCTTAGCCGCTCAGTCATGTCCAACTCTTTGCAACCCCATTGACTGTAGCCCACCAGGCTTCTCTGTCCATGGGGATTCTCCAGGCAAGAATACTGTAGTGGGTTGCCATGCCCTCCTCCAGGGGATCTTCCCAACTCAGGGATCAAACTCAGGTCTCCTGCATTGTGGACAGATTCTTTACCACTGAGCCACCTGGAAAGCCCAAGAATATGGGAGTGGGTAGCCTATCCCTTCTCCAGGGGATCTTCCCAAACCAGGAGTCAAACTGGGGTCTCTTGCATTGCAGGTGGATTCTTTACCAGCTGAGCTACCAGGGAAGCCCACTATCTCCTGGAATTTGCTCAAATTCTTGTCCATTGAGTTGTAAATGCTATCCAACCATCTCATACTCTCCCGCCCCCTTCTCTTTTTGCCCTCAAACTTTCCCAGCATCAGAGTCTTTTCTAACAAACCAGCTCTTTGTATCAGGTGGCCAAAGTATTGGAGCTTCAGCTTCAGTATCAGCTGAATCTAGATTTCTCATATCTAGAAAGGGCTAAAATAAATAATGGAGACATCTGTTTCTTATGACTAGCAGCAGCCTTCTTATGACCAACAGCCAGTCTCTACAAAATGTATGCTTGATTGCATGTATCCCTCCTCATGCAAATCACATATATATTGATATCCGCTTTGCTTCTTTGAAGCAGTTCCTCAGAGCTCTCTGAGATGCTATCTACAGGGCTATAGTTCTCATTTTGCCCCAAATAAAATTTAACTCATAACTCTAAGGCTGTACATTTTTTTTTTTTCATTTGGTGCTTTTTCCCTATATCAATGGTATCTAATTCTAAAAGGAAAGAGGTCTTAGCTACATGATTTTATAAACGGGTGCTAGGTAAAGCCCTAAAAGAACTGCCCTTTTAAAGTAAATGTCACAATTCAGGGTGATTCTAAATGTTAACTATGCCTGCCAAGCAGTTGATTTTCCTCTTGTGTGAGGCATTAGAATATTTAATCTTACAATTCTAACAAAATTGGAAGATGTTCCTGTGAGTTTTTTTTTTTCCTTTATAATACAAGAAGCCACACAATCTGTAAATTCTAAGCTTAAATTTACAATGTACATTTTCAGTAATTCTTTCTTGGGTAACTGCCATGTTCTAGTCACTAGGTGATAGACTAGGTGATAAACTCAGCGGATATATGGTATGCACTTTTCATGTGTGCCGTAGAACTTAGAAGTGCTAAAAATGTATTATATTAATCTGTATATAAACAAAATGATACACATTACTGAAAACTTACTGAATGTCAGTTTCTATATTAGAAAATGTGAAAATATTATTTTGTTTAATCTTCATAGAAAACCTCAGAAAAATATAGTATATATGCCTATTTTACAGATTTTAAAAGTAACTTCAGAGAGTGGTAGTGACTGAGCTGCAGGGCCTTAGTTTTTTTTTTTTTTTTTTTTTTTTTGGCTTCCTGTGCTTTATTGGTGAGTCGACTCTAAACCCTGGAAACTCAACAGAAGAGTGACACATATTGAGCTGAAATGAGAACTGAGCTATTAGCCTGAATGTACACACCTACATATCAAGATCTATGCTACTGAGTCAAAAAGATGTCTCTGAATTATCTGAGGCAGGAGGTAGACTTTCCCACTACCCAGGGTAAAGCAATTGGAAATTCACTCCCTACTGACTGAAACTCCAAGGTGAGAATAGTAGGAAAACTAAGGGAGGAGTCTGGGCCCTGCCCAGTCCACATATTTCTCATTCCCGATGTCTGGATACAGCTTCTGCACCACACATGTGCAGATAGGTCCCTGGAGGCCAAAGGGGGAGTAATGTCAAGAGATGCTTTACCCATATGCCTTTGTGGTAGAATCCATCTTGGCTAAGAGATGCATGCACACACATGGAAGGATCCTGAGAAACAGGGCATATGGACTGTGAACCAGGCAAATCAAAATGATCAGTCAAAGGAAAACCAAAAGAAATGCCCCATATAAGTGATTTAAACTGTCATGAGGGCGCAGCTCAGGGACTCTGCCTCTGAGTCTGCCCATGTGTCTATCCACAGGTACTGAATTCTTTTCCTCTTAATAAATAATTTACTTGCTTTACTACTTCCCATTTTTATGGAAATTCTTTTCTGCAAAGTGAAGAGCCAGGGCCCTTGTCACTGACACTGATCTAGTGGCTAGGATGCGGTGCATCACAGCCTCAGTCTCTGGCTGGGAACCCAAGACCCCCTCCAGTAAGTGCAGACTGATGCCACCCAAGAGCATATCCAAATAATCGCTTTAACGTGTATTTCCTACAGGAGATCTAAACACAAAGTTTATACTTTTGTTAGGTTGTTATAATATCTCATCTTATGCACTCACGTAGGCTTTGCTATTCAATATTCAATTCTCTATTCAAAAAAAGATTTCAAAATGAGTATTTTAATTATGCAGGATTTCACTAGTGAGTGATGGATTTTTCCAAAGAATGTGGAGACTTTAATTGGAATTGAGGGTTTCTGTCTCAATTCTTTCCTGAAACAGTGTCTTGAAATGAACATACTTTTGTTAATTTTTCTCTATATTATCAGGGATTAGACACCACAGTGATTTTTATATATTATCCTATTTTTCTTTTTTTTTTTTGACTATGCTAAAACCTTTATTTTTTTTAAATTTTTTTTTATTTATTTATTTATTTATTTTTAGAGCTTCCATTTTACTTTATTTTACTTTACAGTACTCTATTGGTTTTGGCATACATTGACATGAATCTGCCACAGGTGTANAACGTTCACTCTTGCCATGTCTTGTTTGACCACTTCCAATTTGCCTTGATTCATGGACCTGACATTCCAGGTACCTATGCGATATTGCTCTTTACAGCATCGGACCTTGCTTCTATCACCAGTCACATTCACAGCTGGGTATTGTTTTTGCTTTGGCTCATCCCTTCATTCTTTCTGAAGTTATTTATCCACTGATGTCCAGTAGTGTGTTAGGCACCTACTGACCTGGGGAGTTCCTCTTCCAGTATCCTATCATTTTGCCTTTTCATACTGTTCATGGGGTTCTCAAGGCAAGAATACTGAAGTGGTTTGCCATTTCCTTCTCCAGTGGACCACATTCTGTCAGTTTGATATCAACTTGTCCCAAATCCATGGGAAAATTAATACATTTACAGTTAATAAAGATAATGCCTTGTGACAAGTGCTAAATTAGCATCAAAATTAAAAGACAAGAAAAAAAATTAAAGGACACAAATACCAAGAAAGTAGAAATTAGGCTGACTGGTGAAAGTTTAGGGAAGATGGGATTTGAAGGTTCTAGAATTTTCTGGACAATGCATAAAATTTAGGATTAAGAAGAAATCTACAGCCATAACATTAATATAGTCAGTAAGTTGGTATATTTAAACAAACATTTAGAAATTAATCAACCAGTTTTTCCATAAGGTATAGGAATTGAATTTAACATCCTACATCCAGAATTTTTAGTGCAATTATTGTAGAGTCAAAACATTTATTTATTGAAATGAATCTAAGTTCCCTTATTAGCCTCTAATATTCCTTTACTCAGTTAAAAGTTCTATTCCTTGCAAGATATGTGTGTGTGTGTGTGTGTATAAATGCAGTGAAAGAACCATAGTTTTTTCTAACCTAATCTAAATTTTGTTTCAATACCTTTCTCCATTAGCAAATAAATTACTTTCCTTTTTTTAGTGAATAGTCAGCATATTTATAGATTATGAAGCTCAATTGAAAAATCTTTGTATTAAAGTACTTGGATCCATTTCTACAGAAGAAATGCTAAGTTTCAGTGGCTTGCCAGGGCAGGAGGGGGTCCCAGTGGGTACAGTGGGTGGTTGCTAATGCTTTCAAACACTCAGAAGATGGGCTCTGTTCTTGTCCATGGCTCCAGACTTCCAGACCACTGTGTTTTGTCTGTCCATCCTCTATGCTAAGCCAGTACACCAAGCCATTATTTATTTGTAAAAGTTGATAATGACCGGAGTCATGGCGAACGCTTTTCAATGACAAATACTCTTGAAAAATGCCATTTCCCTGGTTGACATTTTTGTCTTTTCAGTATTACATAATAGTAAGCATATTCTAAGGAAAGAAAATGGCTAGGTGTTTGTAATATGTGTCACTCAATGTTTCCATTCCCATCGTGGTGTGGCATGTTTAATTTCTAAACTCTAAGTGCTCAGTGACTACTGGTTATTTTCTCTTCTCTGCAAATATTACCTGCACAGTTGCAGTTCATGGAATTCTGCCCACATAATCAACAGTAACATATGAACCCTCCTCAGGGGATTCTCCTTTCCTTGGTTGCACAAATAATTTCTAAATTACTTTTCCACTTAAAGATAACTTTTTTGGATGCCAGGACTGCCAAATTGGGGGTTATAAAGCTTTTAAATTGCAGGTAGCATTCTATAATAATTTCTTTTAGCAAAGTGTATACTTACCCCAATACTCATCCCCACCCCCACCATCAAAATACTCTCAGAGTAACTAAATGGACTACTATTTGAAAGAATACTACATTAATGGTGAAACGATTATTCTCAGGAAAGAGAACATCTGAATAAGACTGGGAGAAAATTAAAAATAGTGGGGTCAGGGAGAAATTTATGTCTAGATTTTAATGCTGTCTTTCACTGCCTTAATCTTTATATCTAGTTTTTAATGCTCTCTTTGAATACCTTCGTCTAAGTAAGCTAAGCACACATATCTCATTTCATAACAACTATATGCTAAAGTGTTGTAAGTAGCCAATTCAATATTAATAACTTTGAATGGGAAAAAAAACTCTTGATTTTAGAAGTCCCGTTTGCTCCTTCAGTAGAGAATGCCTTTATGTTGATGATTTCTGTCAACATTGCTGTTATTTCAAATTGTATTTTTTTTTAACCTTCATGATACTTTCTGTTAATGAAAAATACTGAGTTGGTCAAAAAATTCATTAGGGTGTTTCCATACCATATCATTTTATGAAAATTCCCTGACAAACTTTCTGGCCAACTCAATATTTGTTCTATATCAAGTTGTTAAAAAATGTATAGATATTTATTTATATTGTTAAGTATAAAATTAAACTGTTAAGAGTGAACTCTTTCTTCTTTCTGGGTGTGACTGGTTTAGAAGATGATATTTAGGTCACATCCTATTTTACTACAGTAAAACAGAAAGATAGTTCAAAGTCTAATGTTGAGAAAGCACCGTTTCCAGAAAAGCAAACTAATAGCACATAAGTTGGAATGCATTTATTTTTCTAAAGTGACTCACAAAAGTGCCCCCCCCACCACCAGACATCTCTCTTCTTATAGATGTAACAAATAAAATTGGTAAGCAAATCAGGATATGAAAATGACTGTATATGAAATTTGAACTGAGATGCACAGAGAAATATGTGTTATCTAGAATAATTATAATCAATTGAAGTTTTATCCTAGAACTAGCTTGTGGTTTAATTAAGATGGAGTTTTGTTATACGAAAGAAAACTCTCCTTTAGTTGAGATAAAAACACATCCACTCCCTCAAGGAAAATAACTTTCATAAAAGTAGCCCTTCTTTGGTTAGATCAGAGTTTCTGCCTTCAGTCAAAGGTGCATCCTTCTGTACTCTTCACCTAGAGACAGCCACTGAAAAAAGCTGAAGTCTAAACACAGATAATACTTTAAAGTAGATTTAATAAAACTAAGAGTGTACTCTTATAAAGGAGCTATTTAATAAACAGAGCACAACAGATGCTCACCACAGGATGTAGCTGGAAGGGCTTTTTTAGCTCATTATCTGATATTGAGTCTAGAAGGATTAATGCAGTCCTTTTTGGTATTTCATGTACATTTTTGATTGCAATGATTAGAACCATGATTAAATGACCCCACACAAAGCAAAATAAAGAAAAATAGAGCTTGCCCTCTGACTTACATATCATCTGTTGAGATTTCTATGCTTTAAACATGGCATGGCTATCTTTTAAATATGCTTCAGTTGTCTGATCCATTTACACCAAAGTTGCATTAATATATTGCTAGTATTTTGATGATTTTACTTTAATATACTCAACGGTATAATTCTCTTGGCATATAAGATTTTTATATGAAAAAATGGAGTGGCAAAATGCATAGTACTTGAGATTTTTGCAAAGGAGACAGAGTATTTGGCATTGTATTCTCTAAGGTTATTCTGAGATAAAATATGGAAAGGATACTTACTGAAATGAAAAAAGATTGGATATAATTTTTGTAGAAACTAATTCACTTTAGTATATTACAGTGTATTATATGAAGCTCTATGACAAATATCAATGATGTCCAATATTGTTTTTATTATGTAGTTTAAATTCCACCAACTAGATTTCTAAAGACATATATGTACACATTAATTAATCTACCTTTTAATATGATGGGCTGCATTTCACAGCACCTTTTCTTTAGGATTTAGGGAAATAAGTGGAAACAGTGTCAGACTTTATTTTGGGGGGCTCCAAAATCACTCCAGATGGTGATTGCAGACATGAAATTAAAAGATGCTTACTCCTTGGAAGGAAAGTTATGACCAACCTAGATAGCATATTAAAAAACAGAGATATTACTTTGCCAACAAAGGTCCATCTAGTCAAGGCTATGGTTTTTCCAGTGGTCATATATGGATGTGAGAGTTGGACTGTGAAGAAAGCTGAGCACCAAAACATTGATGCTTTTGAACTGTGGTGGTGGAGAAGACTCTTGAGAGTCCCTTGGACTGCAGCGAGATTCAACCATCTCCAATCATCCTAAAGGAGATCCAACCATCCTAAAGGAGATCCAACCATCCTAAGGGAGATCCAACCATCCTAAAGGAGACCAGTCCTGGGTATTCATTGGACGGACTGATGCTGAGGCTGAAACACGAATACTTTTGACCACCTCATGTGAAGAGTTGACTCATTGGGAAAGACCCTGATGCTGGGAGGGATTAGGGGCAGAAGAAGAAGGGGATGACAGAGGATGAGATGGCTAGATGGCATCACAGACTTGATGGGCGTGAGTCTGAGTGAACTCCAGGAGTTGGTGATGGACAGGGAGGCCTGGCGTGCTGCGATTCACGGGGTCGCAAAGAGTCAGACACGACTGAGCGACTGAACTGAACTGAACACAGAAATGCTGTTTTAATTAAGTTTTACAATATTTATTGCTATTCAGAGACAAATATTTAAGTTATGCATCAGCAGTATTTGGTGTAATTGAGATTAAGGTAGTTCAGTTCAGTTCAGTC
>SJYX01013960.1:334670-345469 GCA_006410675.1 Oreotragus oreotragus | reverse complement strand
ACTCTTTGCAACCCCATGAATCACAGCACGCCTGGCCTCCTTGTCCATCACCAACTCCCAGAGCTCACTCAGACTCACGTCCATCGAGTCCGTGATGCCATCCAGCCATCTCATCCTCGGTTGTCCCCTTCTCCTCCTGCCCCCCAATCCCTCTCAGCATCAGAGTCTTTTCCAATGAGTCAACTCTTCGCATGAGGTGGCCAAAGTACTAGAGTTTCAGCTTTAGCATCATTCCTTCCAAAGAAATCCCAGGGTTGATCTCCTTCAGAATGGACTGGTTGGATCTCCTTGCAGTCCAAGGGACTCTCAAGAGTCTTCTCCAGCACCACAGTTCAAAAGCATCAATTCTTCAGCGCTCAGCCATCTTCACAATCAGTTGACAAATTAGGACACTTCATAATTTTTCTAAATTCTAAAATAATTTTATTTATTACTTCAGACTTGTTAGTTTGTGTTAAGTGTTAGTCGCTCAGTCGTGTCTGACTCTTTGCAGCCCCGTAGTCTGCCAGGTTCCTCTGTCCATGGAATTCTCCAGGCAATAATACTGGCATGGGTTGCCATGCCCATCTCCAGGGGATCTTCCCAACCCAGCGATCAGATTGGGGTCTCCTGCATTGACAGAAGAACTCTTTATTAACTGCACCTCCAGGGAAGCCACCATAAAAAGTACCATGTGTGAATCAGAAAATGATAATGCTGCTCTTTGACAGTGGAGTACAACGAGCAAGCGCCGAAGCATAAGTGTTAGGAACCCATTCGAACAAGCCCATAACCTCTCAGTGTCTCAGTCTTTGGCTAAGAGAAGGTTTGTACAGACTTTGGTAATATCAATAGAACTTTCTAATAGACCGGAAAGAGAGGAATCAAGGACTTCTGTTTCCACTTGGATACCGAAGTTGATGCCAGTGCCTTTTGTCTGAGAAAGGAACAATTTTCAAAAGAGAAAGTTTTCAGTCAAAGGATGGAGAAAAGCAAGAATTTCATTTTGGAGATGGCAAGTTTGGCTCAGACGGTAAAAGCGTCTGTCTGCAATGCAGGGGATCTGGGTTCAATCCCTAGGTTTGATCCCTGGGTCGGGAAGATCCCCTGGAGAAGGAAATGGCAGCCCACTCCAGTATTCTTGCCTNGAGAAAAGCAAGAATTTCATTTTGGAGATGGCAAGTTTGGCTCAGACGGTAAAAGCGTCTGTCTGCAATGCAGGGGATCTGGGTTCAATCCCTAGGTTTGATCCCTGGGTCGGGAAGATCCCCTGGAGAAGGAAATGGCAGCCCACTCCAGTATTCTTGCCTGGAAAATCTCATGGAAGGAGGAGCCTGGTAGGCTACAGTCCATGGGGTTACAAAGAGTCGGACATGACTGAGCGACTTCACTTTCACTTTCAACTTAAATTTAGTTCTCTGGAGGCAGAGGCTGAAAAGGAGAATCTTTTTAAAATGTCTTATTGCGGACACAACTGAAGCCACTTAGCAGCAGCAGCAGCAGCATTAAGAAAGAGATTTCTGGAGAAATCTTGAAGAAAGTTAGGAAGGATAGGAAACAGGAAACAGGTGAGTAAGGATGTGGTTTTGCTGGAGTTGAGAGTCTCAGCAGGATCCGTGAGGAGTTTTGAGGCATGATTTATGCCCAGAGTAAGTCCTGTCTTGAGGACATTGCCTCCTCAGTGGGTCATTGAGGACATTGCCTCCTTAGTGGGTCACTGAGGTGCATTGCCTGTATTAGTGGATCATTGACCTCAAGTTATCTTTTGGAAGAGGCTTCCCTGGTGGCTCAGGCTAAAGAATCTGTTTAATCTGCAGAACTTGATGGCTACCAATAGCTGAGATCACTTCCCTAGAAAAGAATGAAGTTTCTCTATTGACAGCCAACACTCACAGCCTCTAAGATACGGATACCCAGTCTTGGTAAAGGCTTGGTAGAGAACAGGGCATCAGTTGTAGCATACTACAACACCCAAATGGAGTTCAAGAGATAAAACTAGAGATAAATGTTTGTTATCTGCACATTAAAAGAATGGCAAAGTGGCCTCATAATGTATAGTTTAAACTGACACCTGACTTTTCAAGACTATTAGATATAATCCTTCCATGATTTTTACAAAAAGCCTATTCAGTCATTCATAGAATCCCCAAAACTTCCAGTTCCCTTGGCTCCTGGACTCTCATTCTTATGCTATATCATGGGTTGCAAGTGGGGCAAGTGTTCTCCATTTACAATATTATTTTTCAATCTTTCCCCTAAGATGCTCTATCTTATGTCATCTGATTTTGTCTCTCTACCTTCATCATTGCTGCTATTACCAACCATCCAGCCAGCTGTAAGCATTTACTGATATGTTGAATTTTAGAGGTCATGATCTTGTTTTTCATTTCAATCTCCATTACCATTCTGGTTATTTCAACCTATATGTAGAAAACCCATCAAAACATAAGCCCCTCAATGTTAACAATCATTTTCTATCCAACTCCCATAATTTTGTACTTGGCTTTGTAAGCATGACCTTTAAAATCTTGATTAAAAATGTCCTCAAGTCTAACTGACACCTCCTATTCTTCCATCACTTATTCTATGTACCCCTGATATTTTTCCACTACTTTTACTTCACTGAGACTCTAAATTAATGGACCCTAAATCTTTTCATCTAGACATAATTATCCTCTTCATAAATATACTTTACCTATTCTTAAAAATCCCTTCCTAGCCCAAATTTCTTTCTAGCTAAATTCCCATTTATTTCCTGTATTCATGGTAAAGCTTCTTGAATAAGTTTTCTATAGTAATTGTCCCTATCTATCCTTGCCATTCTCTTTTTAGACATCTACAGACATATCCTCACCAAAATGCTAAATGTTCTATAAAATGTGCACATGTGTAGCATATTTAAAAATTATCACAAAGAGAAGTATTCCTTTAATTCTAGTGTGTTTGATTTCTTGTTTCTAAAATAGACTCAAATTAACTATACTCATATATCGGCATATGTGTTCACTGTGAAATTGGTGAATTTTTTTAATCTGTAAAAATATCTTTTCCTCAGTTAGAAAGGGGATAGAGAGCCCAACCAGAATCTTAAACATGAGAAGTTATTGTCTGAAATAAAATTGATGTGTTTTAACAAAATTAAGATGTGCTCAAAAGAACAAATACTACATATCAGATTTCTGTTTCCAGCTGAAGTTGAGAAAGGGGGGTTGAATTCTCTCTTAATTTAACAAACACACGCCAAAAAATGAAACAAATGTGTCAGATAAAAAGGAGAACAACCTTTCAAATTAAGAAATCAAATGAGATGAGCCCATTTCCTACATTGAGAGCATTTTCAGGCTGGAAAATCTAAGGAAAAGAATTCTCCCCTACAGACTCTGCCAAGGGATTCAGCCTAGCTGACACCTTGATTGTGAGACCTGTGTTAGACTTCTGACAGACAGACTGTAAGATAAAAGATTTATATTGTAGTGAGCCACTGAATTTGTGATCATTTGTCACAGCAGCAATAGGGAACGAAAACACTTTTGTTTTACTGGGATTTGAAGAGGAAGCAAATGTGGACTCACACGTTGAATCTACCATCTTACCTGGAAACACTTCTCTTTTTTAATTAAAATTTTAATTATTTAGGCACAGGTAATAGATGTACATGATTTAAAATTCAGGATGTTCTAAAGTGTACATGTAAAAAGCTTTTCTTAATGCTCTTATCTCCTCTCCCTGGAGATCACAAATGTTGGAAGTTTCTTGTGATTATTTCAGACACAGTCTGCCAACACAAATAAAGATATCCTATCCAATATGTTCATTGTTTCACACGCTTATGTGTATTCTTTTGTTCTTTGCTATTTTAACTTCTCAGTATATCTTAGAATATGTTCCATGCCAGAATATAGTTTCCTCATTCCTTTTCCCAGCTTTAGACCTGAGTATAATTTATTCAACTAGTATTCTACTAATGGGCATGAATTCAGTTACCAGTCCCTTATGAGCTTAATGATGAAACTAATATCCTTATAATAAATCAAATTATATGTTTCAAAATTCACATTAGTCAAATCCTAAGAAATGATGCCTGGATTAAAAGGTGAGCACACATGTAATTTTGATAGATTTAATCTTTAAACAAGTAGATGTCAAACTTTAGATAACATAATAATAATGCAGTATGAAATGATGAAAGCTGAAAGGAAATATACTGAAGTTAAATCTAGAAAGGACAGAGATATCTCCTCCAATCCTGTTATTCTCAGACCAAGATATAATCATTAAGACATTAAAGACAACTGTAGATATAGGGCAAATAAGGTAGCTACTTAACTAGTAAATTTATAGAATTTACTGTAAACTGCAAATATAAGTAAAATCAACAGTGACAGAGCTGTGGGACACACATAAGAGCAAATGCTTATTAAATTCTCCAACAACATACAATAGCAGGGGGGAAGGCCTGAGCTTTCTCAGTTATGCTTCACTGAAGGAAGTGCAGTGTGGCAGGAATAAGAGTAAGAAAAATGGTGAAGACAGTGGAGAGGCTGGGGTAGAAAGGTTAACCATTTTAAGAAAGTTGGGCTTTATCTTAATTGTAAAGGGGAAGCCTCAGCAAGTCTTGTTTGCTTTTGTTTCTTTCTTTCTTTCTTTTTTTTTAATAATGGAGCAGTTTGTTTTCTTAATAAGAGAAAATGTGGATTTGCACCTATGAACTAAATTCAAAAATTCAAATGGCACTGATTCCTGAAATTAAAGCGAAATAAACTATAGAATCAAAAAAGAACCCTTTTCACTTAAATAAACCAAGGTGTATTGATATCTGTAAAAATTACCATGAAGAGAATATAAGATATTTGGAAAAAGTTGGATAAAAGAAAGGACTGGGGAAAATACATGGATTGAATTTAGCAAGCACAATCAATGTTGAAGGACTCGTATCTTACTGAGAAAATGAGTGTGACCATCCTGTGGACAAATAAGATGTGGATCTGATCTAAGATTTCAGTTCTTTCTATAAATGGTAGATATCACTTTGAACCCATATTACCTTTAGCTAGTGTGCACTCATATCCATAATCAAAAATAATCCTCAACATTCACTAGATGGTCACAAACTTCTGGAAAAGCAAAGCAATAGTAATTGTTTATTATCACTCTTCAGTTCAGTTCAGTTCAGTTCAGTCACTCAGTCGTGTCTGACCCTTTGCGACCCCATGAATCACAGCACGCCAGGCCTCCCTGTCCATCACCATCTCCCGGAGTTCACTCAGACTCACGTCCATCGAGTCCGTGATGCCATCCAGCCATCTCATCCTCGGTCGCCCCCTTCTCCTCCTGCCCCCAATCCCTCCCAGCATCAGAGTCTTTTCCAATGAGTCAACTCTTCACATGAGGTGGCCAAAGTACTGGAGTTGCAGCTTTAGCATCATTCCTTCCAAAATCCCAGGGTTGATCTCCTTCAGAATGGACTGGTTGGATCTCCTTGCAGTCCAAGGGACTCTCAAGAGTCTTCTCCAACACCACAGTTCAAAAGCATCAATTCTGCGGTGCTCAGCTTTCTTCACAGTCCAACTCTCACATCCATACATGACCACAGGAAAAACCATAGCCTTGACTAGATGGACATAAATTTATATAAAATTAAAAAAAATTAGTATACATAAAATTCATTAATTACACAGTTTTCCTCTAGAATTTGCACCTATCTGTCTGGATGCTTTTCTATGGCTCTCTTTAAAATTTGCCAAAAAACCCACATATATTTCTCTGCACTGAAAGCATCAAGCTCCCACACACGGAAACCCATTTCCACAGAACCCAAATAAAAACATGAAGATGTCGGTAGACTAAATACATTTTAAACCTTCACCAGGCTTTTATTTAAACATACATTCTGATTTTCACTTAGTTGACTTTCCTCTATTAAGCCCTAGTCATGTGGACCAGGATGTACTTTTGTGGCTTTGCAATAGCAACGATGACATTTAAGGCTAAACAGGCTCCCATTAGATCTAGCAGTGCCAGGAAAAGCACATTAGACAGATATTTTATTGGAATACCAACAAATGGATACTAATAGAATCTTGCTCAGTACCAGCCCCTGGATGTAGGGTACACTTAAAGTTGCTTGGTGCGTTATGACCGAATGATCCCTGAATATTTATATATTGCATGGTTTAAACCTAAGGAGACACAAGAGACTAGATAACAAAAGCAAGACTGAATTTTGTTTTAGAGTTTAGTGCATCCTGGTTTTCAAACCTTTATTTGTGTAGTTTCTGCCTGCTCTTGGTTTTGACTGACAAAAATGGAAATTACTGAGCAAAAACAATGCTGCATTGACTCATATCAATTTTTAAATTATATTTTTAAGAGTTCATTAAGACATCAAACTGTATTCGCTTTTGTATATTCTTCTCTTGGGGCTTCCTAGGTGATGAAGAAAAGAAGTGAGTGAAGCGAAGTCGCTCAGTCGTGTCCGACTCTTTGCGACCCCATGGACTGTAGCCTACTAGGCTCTAATGCTAGTGGTAAATAACCTGCCTGCCAATGCAGGAGAAATTAGAGATGCAGGTTGAATCCCTGAAGAAGGGCGTGGCAACCCACTCTCGCATTCTTGCCTGTAGAATCTCATGGACAGAGGAGCTTGGTGGGCTACAGTCCATGGAGTCACAAAGAGTCTGACACAACTGAAGATACTTAGTATGTAGGCATCTATTCTTCTTTCTTGTCTTTTTTTTTTTTTTTTTGATAATGGACTTTGCCTGTGAGATAATTTAAGATCTGAGATGAAATATAACCTTTAAGGTGAAGAAGCATATGTATGAATGTTGAGTGCACATGTGATAATGTCACATCAAAAGAATTCCTGAAGTGAGATGTTTGAGAAAATTTTCATTTTTTCCTCAATTCTACAGCCATAAAATGTGGTTTAATTTAGAGGTTGTTAATTGGCTTTTGGAATGAGGGATGGTCTAATTATCTTGATGAACTAAAAATCACATGACAGTTGCCATCAAATAGTCTACAGTCATATGAGGAGCATTGACATTCAAGATGTCATTGTAATGTTATTTATGTGGTAAAATAGAGATTAATGAATTCCAGAAGTGGGAGAATTTTCTGAGGTCCTTATATTGTGTGTAGTTCATGGCAAAGTTATGGATGTTGTTGAAAAAGTCGCTAATGTTCAAAGAAGCAAATGATGCATAAATACTAGCAAAAAAATTAGGAAATCTGCAGTTGTGATTATAAAGCCTGGATCATTGCAAGGCCCAGAATAATACCTACACTTGCAGAAATCTTGGAGAGATCTGAATACAGGGCTATTCCTGGAACTTATCCAAGGAAACCTGACATTCACCATCTTTTGATGCCCCCCCACCCCGCAAAACTCCAATTTAGGTAAAACAACAACAACTATTCATATGTGTCAGTGGCAGGAGGTATCAAATTTAATTTCTAATTTAGAAATTATTAAATATAATTTAACCTTGATTAATTTAGTGAAAACATATATTTTAAATTTGACTTTCCATCTGAACTACCTGCATTCAAGACTTTTATTCAACCCAAAAATATAGTTGTAGCTTTAAGAATGTTTGATTCTATGCTAATGTCTCTTTGAACTCCCACCCATTTGTACCAAAATTCTAGCAGTCCATTGACAATGGTGTAAGTAGACCTTTGGCTGAGTATTGCTGCAAAATTTAACTGAAAAATTTCCAGCTGTTACCCATATACAATCCAGAGCTTTAACCATGATTTTCATTTGCTCTTGAATATAAATTTAATATTATGATCTTCCTACCAAGTACTGGCCTGGACACTGGGAGTAGGAACTTATGTTCTGGAGGATATAGATAGTGAATACAATACAGAAGTATATTAAGCATTTTACATAAGGGCATACAAATGTAATGAAACCTGGGGTAGGGAGAAAAAGCAGGGAGAGGATAGGGAGTAGCAGTAATTTACTCAGTGTTAAATGGGATAAGTCAGAGATTACTGAAAAGAATATTTGACCAAAGACTTGAAATAGGTGAAAGACAGACATCCAGATACATGGGAGAAAACCACACTATGCTGAGGAATATCTAAAGATAAATGTTCCTTGTGTGTTTGTAGAGAAACAAGGTCCTATTCTATCCACCCACGTTACCTCTTAGGCTTCATTTTCTACTAATCTCTGTGATTTTTGTACTTTAGGTAATGGGAACTGATAGAGCAGAGCCTCATTATGTCTGGTCAAGACTTCTGCCTTTATTTGTGTGAAGTGGGGGGAGCAGTACAGAGTTTTGAGTTGAGCAGTACTATATGTCTGTAAGTAAACTTTTGTAAAAATGATCATTTTTAGATAGTTTATTAAGATGGGACTTTAAAGGGATAAAGGTAGAAGAAGGGAGATGGTTGCTTGGACCGAAAAAACAGCCTTGGAGGTTGTGACAAGAAGGAGGTTGTGTAGCTTTGTATGACAAGTATAATCCAGGGTCTCTGTGTGTACTTCATCTCCCATCACCGCTGATTTCAGAAAGATTACCCTCTGTGTGACCATACAGCTTGTGAGTATCCCATTCCAAAAAATCTACCGTGAGAAAAATGGAATTTCTATTTTCATTAAGAATGTCATGGAAAAAAGTAATTGGCAGAGAATGCCTCATATGGTCCTCTTCTAATAGGGCTCCTAAGTATAATAGAATGTAAATCCCTACATTCCTGAATTCTCACCTGTCAGCAGACCTTATAAAGACATCACTGGTAAAACTCATTTATTTTGGTAGGCACCTTTCAAAAATCACTTGGACCACTTTTCACTCTGTCACCATGTAAGAGCCCATAAATTTTTCAGCTTACAGGCCTTGGATGGACCAATTAAATAGATATTTCCAAATGTAATTTTATAAAGAAATTGGCCAAGGAGTAGCAGAGCTCTCTATTTCATCCTGCTCCTCTTCTGCTTATGAAAGAAAAGCTATTTCCTATGATAGAGGGAGAATATCAAAGACTAGACCAAAACTGTGACTGAAAATAAGTTGTATAGTTCATTCATATGCTAATCTGCACTCCAGTGGTTGAGATGTAAAAATCTAAACTCAGTTACTATTCCATAGTCTATCTATGTCTTGTTCACTAAGTTATTACCAACACCAAGCCCTGTTCCTGGCACATAAGAGCAAAGCAATAAATCCTTATTGAATGGATAAGTGAATCTTACCACACTGGAAAATGATGAATTTTCAATTTGCTCCTTTGTAAGCCATTCTCTGGCAAAGGCTGTAACTTACAGCATTCCAGGGAATAGAGATGAAGGGGGGAAAAATGTATTGCCTACTTGTTTAAAGTATGCCTTAGCAGTGAAAAGATGATTTCAAATTACAATTCATTTTTTGTTGTTCAGTTGCCCAGGCATGTTTGATTCTTTGCGACACTATGGACTGGAGCATGCCAGACCTACCAGTTCCACATCATCTCCCAAAGTGTGCCCAAGATCATGTCCATTGCATTGGTGTTGCTATCTAGCCATCTCATCCTCTGCTGACCAACTCTCTTTCTGCCCTCAATCTTTCCCCACATCAGGGACTTTTCCAATGAGTCAGCTGTTTGCATCAGGTGTCAAAATCCTGGAGCTTCAGCTACAGCATCAGTCCTCCCAATGAATATTCAGGACTTATTTCCTTTAGGATGGACTGGTAGGATCTCCTTGCAGTTCAAGGGACTCTCAAGAGTCTTCTCCAACATCACAGTTCAAAAGCATCGATTCTTCGGCCCTCAGCTTTCTTTATAGTCCAACTCTCACATCCATACATGACCACGGGAAAAACCATAGGCTTGACTAGATGAACCTTTGTTGACAAAGTAATGTCTCTGCTTTTTATATGCTATCTAGGTTGGTCATAACTTTCCTACTAAAGAGTAAGCGTCTTTTAATTTCATGGCTGCAGTCACCATCTGCAGTGATCTGGGAGCCCAAAAAAATAAAGTCTTACACTGTTTCCCAATCTATTTCCCATGAAGTGATGGGACCAGATCTCATGATCTTCGTTTTCTGAATGTTGACCTTTAAGCCAACTTTTTCACTCTCCTCTTTCACTTTCATTAAGAGGCTTTTTAGTTCCTCTTCACTTTCTGTCATAAGGATAGTGTCATCTGCATATCTGAGGTTATTATTTCTCCCGGCAATCTTGATTCCAGCTTGTGCTTCTTCCAGTCCAGCGTTTCTCATGACGTACTCTGCATAGAAGTTAAATAAGCAGGGTGACAATATACAGCCTTGATGTACTCCTTTGCCTATTTGGAACCAGTCTGTTGTTCCATGTCCAGTTCTACGTGCCTCCTGACCTGCATACAGATTTCTCAAAAGGCAGGTCAGGGGGTCTGGTATTCCCATCTCTTTCAGAATTTTCCAGTTTATTGTGATCCACACAGTCAAAGGCTTTGGTGTAGTCAATAAAGCAGAGATAGATGTTTTTCTGGAACCCTCTTGCTTTTTCCATGATCCAGTGGATGTTGCCAATTTGGTCTTTGGTTCCTCTGCCTTTCCTAAAACCAGCTTGAACATCAGGGAGTTCACGGTTCATGTATTGCTAAAGCCTGGCTTGGAGAATTTTGAGCATTACTTTACTAGCATGTGAGATGAGTGCAATTGTGCGGTAGTTTGAGCATTCTTTGGCATTGCCTTTCTTTGGGATTGGAATGAAAACTGACCTTTTCCAGTCCTGTGGCCACTGCTGAGTTTTCCAAATTTGCTGGCATATTGAGTTCAGCACTTTCACAGCATCATTTTTCAGTATTTGAAATAGCTCAACTTGAATTCCATCACCTCC
>SJYX01013960.1:281588-309934 GCA_006410675.1 Oreotragus oreotragus | reverse complement strand
TCTTTGTGATCCCGTGAACTGTAGCCCTCCAGCATCCTCTCATGGAATTCCCCAGGCAAGAATACTGGACTGGGTAGTTATCCCTTTCTCTGGGCATTCTTCCAGACACAGGGATTGAACCTAGGTCTCCTGTACTGCAGGCAGATTCTTTATCATCTGAGCCTCAAGGGAAGCCCAAGTATAAAAATAGCATAATTTTAAGATAAAGTAATTTCCATTGCTCAAGGAATTAATGATATAATTATATTCATAAAATTTAATTATATTTTTAATTATGTTTTAATAATTATAGATTAAATTATAGAATTTTAGAGATGGAAGGAGACTCATAGGTTATTTAGCCTAGTTTGAAATTTTTAGATATTGGAACTAAATCCCAGAAAGTTTCATGGACATACCCAAAGTCCAGTGGTCTACCTAAAAAGGCACATACTTTTTAAATTTGCACATCTGATTGTTTTGAGAAAAGACACAAAATCTTTTGATGATATTACTGATGGTTTCTCTGCTCAGTGATTCTATCTTGGGAGGTCATAAACAAGTAATAGAGTTTGGTTTTGATTCCACCCCACCAGTGACTAATATTTAATATAATCATTTCATAACCCATCATCATTTAATTCTGGTTTTTATTTCTTGCTCTTACTCTCCCTCAATCAATAAAAAATAATAATGCATGAAATCAAACTTCACCTTCCACCAATATTGTGAAGGTAAATATAATTAGTCATATGTATGTAGCAATTATTTCAGGAAGGCAAGTTTGATTTTGGTGGATAATGAACTAGGAGAAAAGGAGACTTGCTTTTGATTCTTAAAGTTTTCACAAACTATTTGTGGTATTCGGTCACATCTGTTCTTTCTATAAATTTTCAATAACGTTTCTTCTTTTGTCATGAAATGTGTCAAAAATATACTTTGAATAACACTTTGGGGGAACTTTTAAATCTTTTTCCAAAGCAAAATAATATGAAAATGATTTGTAGCAGGGATAGAATTAGAACCCGGAATTTTTAAGCTTTATTTTAGCACCGAATGTCATCCTAATGCAGTCATTGATATTATGTTTATTTCTCTCATTGTATAATTATAGTCTTACAGTAATGTAGTAAGCACTGTTGAAATAAGGACATTAAGTGATGAACTGGAAAATAAAAGATTCAGACATTCAATATTACTATGACTTTCAATTATACAGTTCCTTGTAAATGAGTCAGTTATAGTCATTTACTAAGAGGTGTTGATACTTTTGTATCTTTGAAAAACTGAACTAAAAGAAGACGTTGGCACTTATTAAGAAGTTGCCGTTCAACTTTTCTCAGCCACATTTCATTGAGATTTTCTCCTGTCTATCACACAGCACGGAGATAAACACTTCAAAATGAGGGTGTGAGAATCTGGACCCACATGGACTGGGGATAGGATTTTGTCTGAGATGTTCACAACCTAAGAGGAAAAAATATATCCATGGATTATTAGGTAAGTCTTAAACTATAATTATTTCTAAGAATTATAAGAAGCTAATTCTTACCTGAAGAAATGTTGATCAAATCTGCTTCCCATGAACTTAAGCAAAAAAAAAAAAAATCTGTTTGTAAGACAACAAAACAAGCTATATGTGAGGAAAGAAAAGCAGTAGGTAAACATATGCAAAGCCTTTTCACTGCTCAGCACTTAACACACTTTGGTGTGTTAATTCTCGGAACAATCTGGTAAGGTTAGTAAATATTATCCCCATTTTACAGATGAAGAACTTCGGCTCAGAGAGTTTCATTGTAATTGTAAAGTTCAGTATCTTATCTAAAAGTAAGAGTAGATAAGGGACAGAACCCCAAATTAATACTGAGATATATAACTAAATCTTAAGTACTTCTTTCCTCATGTCACATTTCCTTCTTGCAAAGTAACGTGGCTTTGTTATGTATACTCTATAATTGTGGTCAGGTATTGAAAGTGTTAACTCATGTGGAGTTAAAATTTTTTTAAGAGATAAAATTTCTTTTTGCGTGTATATAGTTTGCATTTGTGATAGTTCTTAAATTTCCCCTAGATTTAGAACGTGCACCCCTCTGATATGGTAAGCCACAAAGGAAAATTGGTAAATAAAGTTTTTATTAGGCTTCTGTCAAGTTCCCTGGAGGGAAAAACATCCTCTGTGATACTACTAGTTTACCCCATTGTCAGACAATTCTGTCTTCTCACTGGGCATTTTTTGGACAGATTTTATAGTAGTCATTAGTTCAGCTACGGAGATTCAAAAAATAGGTTTTAATCCAAGTATTTCAGGCAAATGAGTTTCATAAATTCTGTAATAAAAAAACTCATTTTTGTAACTATTATGCAATAAATTAGCTATTTCCAGAAATTAAACTCAACTTCAAAATTGAAACATCCATTTACTTAAAAGTTAGTAAATTTAAATATGCTACAAAAACAAATTTGACACAAACAATACATTTTTTAAAATGTTTGAATCTCAGTGAACTTGAAACTCCTAATAGATTTTTTCTTCACTAAATTTTATTATTTTGACAATTATCTGTATTTCTATTTTATATCTGGCCCTTCCTGCCTTGACTATGGCATAAGGCTCAGTAAATTTTCATGAATATCTACTTATTTTATTCATATGCTGGAGAAGCCATGGCTACATTAAAAATACACCAGAACAGGAAAAAGACGATCTCTTTGCAACTTCACTAAACTGGGGAAATACATTGGAAACTAACTAAACTTTTTTAAAAGCAAGGGCTTTGTCTCATCCCATAGCACCTAAAATAGTTCTTGGTACAAAGTAAGGGGTTAGTAGCTGATTCAGATTACGCAGTTCTGAAAAGTCTGTAAATTATACATCATGGAGATCTATATGCTTCTAGCTTAATAGATTCTACTGTATCTAATCTTGTAATGTTTTTCTTTGGAACATTCTCTGGTTGATGGATTTCAACAACTTTCTACCCTAACTCTAATAAAAATAAGTTATACATGAATAATATTATTAAACTATTTTTTTTAGTTTCCATTACCTGGGAGCATTCAAAGCAATAAGTGAAAACATAAAAAGAAAAGACAGTGTCTAAGTTAATGACATTTTAAGCCATGTAGCATTTTTAAGACACACATTTTTGAAAATCTAGATATATATTTATAGACATTCATATGTTATATATGTATTTTATATATATATGTATATGTGCATGTATTTAATAATGCATGCAGTAAACTTATGATTTTTTATTTTTTGCATTTTTATTTTTTAATGCACTATTTTTCAGAGAAAAGCCCAAAATTTAATAATGAAAAAAATTTAAGCAAAATTACAAAATATATTAGGTTTCAGGCTGTTTTCTATATCTTAACCATTTGCAGGAGATTGTCAACTGAGTCGGTAATATACAATTAGCAGACTTCCTATAGTATTTGCATTTTTATCTGTTTCCAGCATCTCTGTTTTTCTTAAGACTCTCTCTTTTCACATGTGCAAATAATGTAAATAGGTATATAATTATCACATCACCTACAGACATGTTCATTCACTTCTCTGAGTAAATAAGGAAAGCAGTTATATTTGTTGTACATATATTTCATATATACTTAAACTGCATAAAATTGTACTTTCCTAAGTTAAAATGGTCAAATATTAACTAGTTCACGGAGCTCAATATAACACAAATTTCTTTCCACTGTATTCTATGATATTAAAATATTTCTCTTTTTATGGTTAATGAAACTATATTCAGTATATGCAGAACTGTTCAGAATTCTAAGCTGATTAGTGTTCTATTTTCTGGTTTAGTTAACTCAGTTAAGACACTATACTACTGAGCCATTTAATTTCTCAAAAATATATCTGCAAAATTAGATTATTAATACAAAGACGTGTGAATAAACAGTTATGGGTTTTTCCTTGTTCATCTAAGGTTTATTTTTCTTATAACAACCTCTTCCTCTATCACTTTCCTTAGTATCCCAAAATGTACACACTCACCTCTCTCTATTTAAAGCAAAATCTCAGTTCTCTACCCATTCTTTTTTTTAAATTAATTTATTTATTGGTTGCTCTCGGTTTTCATCGCTGCGCAGGCGTTCTCTAGGTGCAGAAATCAGGGTCTATGTTGCAGTGTGCGTGCTTCTCATTGGGGTAGTTCTCTTGTTTCCGAGAACAGGCTCTAGGTGAGCAGGTTTCTGTAGTTGCAGCACATATGCTCCAGGGCCTGCGGGCTTGAGTAGCTGTGGCTCATTGGCTCTAGGGCGCAGGCTCAGTAGTGGCCTGGGGGCTTAGCTGCTCCTAGGCCCCTGGGATCTTTCTGGACAGGAATGAATGGAACCCATGTTGATGGCATTGGCAGGTGGATTTTTATCCACTGTGCCACCAGGAGAGTCCTCCACCTTCTTTTTATTGATTAAAGTGATGGTTCAGAAAAAAATTTAATGGTCCATAAAGTTGCACATCTTTTTTTAAGAATTTTTTTTTTCAAAACCAAGTTTAAAAATTGGAAGAAATTATCTTTATCAGGATAAATGAAATTCTTAAGACAGTTTCATCGTAGCATTCATCTGTCTTTCGTCTCTCAAAATATTTTCTACAAATTATATATCTGACTATGTGTATGCAAATATCCCTAAATTTGATGCCAGTAAGTCCCTTGTGATTCATATGCCCATAATTCTCTTTTGCTCTGAGTCACATTTGTAAATACTTAACTTGTAAAATTATTTTGAATTATATAGTGAAAGTATTTATTCATTAATGTACTTATTAATTATGTATTACAGTAGATATAGAAACTGTCACAGTGCCAGACACATAATAGATGCTTACACTTTCTGACTAAATGTCTGAATGATTGAAATAGTCCAGTATAAATAAAAATACAAAAGTCACATGATTTTGAAATTAGATCATGAGAATGTAAACTTTCTTGAGCAGGTGAAATTCAGAAAAAAAGATACACAAATGGTTAATAATCCTATGAGAAAAGGTTAAACCTAACTAATGATTAAAGAATTACAAATTAAAGCAACAAAAAGCCATTTTTACTTATCAGATTGACAAAGTTTAAACTGGTTGATAATGTCTACTGCTGCTAAGGATGTGGTGAAATGTTTATACTTATACACCTTTGTGCAACATAAATGAGTGTAACTTTTAAGAGAAACTTGCCTTTTCTTTAAATATTTAAAGTTTCTATTCAGTGACTCAGCAATCACATGTCTAGATATTTAACCTATAAACTTATTCATACAAGTGAGAGGTGATGCATGTCACAGTTTATATATTGTAGCATTTCACAAATTTAAGGGAAAAAGCTAGAAACAATAAAAATTTTACCATTTTTCTATTTTTTAAGACAAACTCACAAATACTCACCTAAAGGGAAACTAATTTCTCTTATGCTTATTGAAGTGAGAGGACTTTGGGATGAGAGGGGCATTCATTCTTAAATATCCTGCCTATTTAACTCTATGTTAAATGGGCTATAGCTTTTTAGTACTGTAGGTAATTTTATTCTTCTTTTTTGGACTTTTTTCAGATCATAAGATTTATTCTTTTTCCAGAAATTATATACAATAGGAAAGCTGTAAGAAGTTTTCCATTCAATTGAAAATATTTTGTGGCAGGTGTCAGTCTCTATTTTCAATGTAAACTTCATAGTTATGATTAATAATCCTAGAAGGAGATGTGGAACTCAATACAACCCCCTCTCTCACTCAGGTAAAAGTTTAAGGAAAACACAATGAATCATACATTTCTGTATAATCTGTGCTTTTGTCAAAAGGTTGCCATGACTCATTTATGACTTTCCATAGTTTTAAAACCAGTGTTTTTAACTATAGAAGATCGACTTCATGGTCCTATTATGACAACAGTTGAGTCAATAATTGACTCTTTAGTTCATGCATGAATGTTTTTGTAGAAATAAACCAAGTACAACTGTCCTTTGCTACAACTCCACAATGCAGAATCTGAAACGAAGGAAGAGACTAAAAAACTGAATGCTCTTATATGTACTAGCACCAACTCATTTGATTTTTTTAAAACTTTTTATTTTTGTATTGGAGTGTAGCCAATTAATGAAGTTGTGAACAGCAAAGGGACTCGGCCATAAGTACACATGCATCCATTCTCCCTCAAATTCCCCTCCCACCCAGGCTGCCGCATAACATCGAGTCCCCTGTGCCATACAGTATGTCCTTGTTGGTTATCCATTTTAAATATGGCAGTATGTACTTAACCTCTTTCGATTTTCACAGCTCCTTATGGGATCAACTATAGCTCAAGGGTCAAATAGCTGCCAACAATACAAAGAACTAGAATTTGAACCCAAATCCATATGATTTAAAATATTGCTTACATGACCAAACTATCATGTAATTCTCACTTAATTCGCTTCTGTATCTATTTGTTTTTTAGCCAGTCCCATAGTTTTCAGAATCAGATCTTTGGGACATTATTTTGTAGAATAAATGCTTTGCTACTCAGTTTTAAGCAGTAAGCTCTGGTATTAGAAAAACAGTATCTATGGATGATTCCAAAGTACCATTTTAACCAATGGTCTTATCATTGCCTTACTTAAGATAGAAGAAAACAGAGATAAAGTCAGTCCTCTGGATTTTCAGCACCCTTTGGGTATTCTTTTTAAACCATTCTTCTTTAGAAGGGCTGCTTTAAATGAATTGACTTTTACTTGTCTGTGAGGAAAGGTAAACTGATGCCAACAGTTCAAAATATATCAGGAGTTTAATTCCCTCAGAAAAAAATTATTTGTCTCATCTCTTCTTTGAGGTCCCTTTTGGGCTAGATACTTTAGCTCCCAAGAATGAACACACACATAGAAAAAAAATAATAACATTTAGAATAAAGGAACATTACAGAAATTAAGAGATAGTACAACTGTTTCCACTAACGTATATCTTTATGTCTCTTTAAAAGCAATAATAGACTCATAAACATGGCTAATAATGAGGATAAAATCCCATCTCTTAATCTATATCACATTTCTTGTATCAGAGTACTTATTAAAAAATCATGTTATTGTTTTCTTAAAGTTATTTAATCAGAAGCTCTGACTCAAGAAAAACATGTCCCTAACATAAATAATGATATATTGTGACTATACAGGGATAAAGCTTAAACTCTTGTGCATGCCAGGAATTACTGCTCTGTCATCTTAAAGTTTTTTAGGTCCCCTGTTTTGTTGTCTGTATTTCAGACAGACTGCATTTGAGAAAGAGAGGAAGTAGGGTGTGGTTATGTACACAGTTCCTATGGTTAATAAACTAAAATAGGTTCTTGATATCTTTGTTACTCCAAACATCAAGATTCTAGAGTTCTTGGTTGGAAAGAAACAAGTAAATAATTTTAGCATAAAAAATTAAAATTACTTGCAGCTGTATGGATTGAGCACCTTGAGTTCTTAAAAGACATGCTCACATTGAGATGCTTAATTAAACCCAACTTTTGGACCTCAAATACTGAGAACTGCAATTTGAAGGCTTTTATTCATTGCTTTTGATGCCACTTAGGGTCCAAAATGATCCTACTGAGATTTCTCTCACTGATTCAATGATGAGCGAATAAGTAAATTATTATCTAATAAATTATTATTAGATCATCCAGACATTTCTATTTACCAATCACTTCTTGTCACATTACTAAAAGTTGTCCACAGATGTAAATTTTCACAAATCAAAAGACAGGTGTCACATACCACAGTCTTAAGCTCTTTCTGAGAGGCATTTTGTTGAATTGCTAAATTGGTAAACTTAAAAATTATGTTCTCTCACAAGGCTCCAGGAAGGAGCTAGTAAATCACGTGGAGCTTCCCCTAAAACAGCCATCATTAAGTAGAATTTCCTAAAGTTAGGAAAATATAAAGTGCTCATATCAAAGATCCTTAAGAAAGCCCATTCAAATTAGGATCAATTTAAATCAAATAGGAAGTGCTTGACATTCAAGTTTGCATTTTTTTTCCCTCAAATAGAGCAAATGATTTTAATTAAAGAAGAAAGAGAAAAAGCTATGCCTCTCATACTTACCAGTTCCTTCGTTCATTTACGGATGCTTCCTCCTATCTCTTAAATTCAGGTGTTTCTCAGGATAGATCTGAGTATGCACTCCGTTGAAGGCTCCATCTTCTGTGTTCCTACCCAGCTAGCATCTCTGAATACAGCCCTCCAGTTCATAATGGTTGCTCTTAGAAGCCATATGCTAAATGTTTGCTGGATATGTATCAATCTGAGCTCATGACCTGCTCTCCAAATTTCTGCCACTAATTTTACTTGTTAAAAATGCTTAACAATAAGTATTACTCATGAAGCAGCTATGTTGTAAGCCCTTTCCATGCATTTGCTTATTTGATTGTCACTACAAACAGTAAAGGATATGTTGTTATGGTTCTTAATATACAGAAATGGAAACAGAAACTTAATGAAGGTTAAAGTTAAGCTGCTGCAAATTGAGCCAGCTAATGAGAGGCAGTGCTGGGACTTCAATCCATGTGGTTCTTCCTCGAAAGCCTGTGGACCTGACCACTAGGCAGCTGGAAATCACCCTTCTCACCCTGATTTAAAACCTCAGGCATATTTTGATGTCTCCTTTTATCCATCTAATTATCCTGCTAGTCTAGAGGTAAACTAAAGACACAAATTTTGAGCCCCATAAGAATTCTGCTATGTACATCATATACATGATGTCTTATACACACACACATATGTATATAAACATCCATATCAGATCATATAGTTTTGAGAATTAGGAGAAAAATGTGTTTGTTGAGTAAATAAGGCTCATTTTAATTCTATTTCAAAATTTATTTCCTACATATTTCCTCTTTTGTACATTCTCTGTGTCTTCCATAGTTCAGTCAGAACTTTCAATCCCTTGACCTTGATTTTTCCCAGTCTTCAATATTCTGCTAGTTCAAACACCCACAACCGCTAGCTCTAGTTGGTCACAATACAGTGCTCCTTGAGCAAACTTGCAAAATGCAAAGTTCTGAAGTCCTGCCAAAACCCCACTTCTTGTGAAATAAAAATCTTTAGCTTAGCATTTGACCTCTAAGAATAACATCATTTCATTTCCTTATGTCCCTGCCAAGTATGTTGTGCTCAGTTGTGTCAGACTCTTTGCGACCCCATGGACCGTAGCCCACCAGCCTCCTCTGTCCATGGGATTTTCCAGGAATAATACTGGAGTGGTCACTACTCCAGATTCTTTACCACTGCACCACCCACATGTCTCAGGCCAAATAAGGCATAAAACTGTGGCTTTCACACACAGGATCCATTCCTATGCTTTGCCTCACTCCTGTGAATGAGATGCCTTCTCAGAACCATCTGAGCCCAGCTTTTCCAAAAGATAGCTGACTTATCCAATAGGAAGGAATGAGTGTACAGGAGCACCTCTCCCAAATGTTTATCAGGTTACCCTTAGTGATTTTAGTATGCTTTAAATTTTAAATATATATTAAATAATTTTTATATATATCAGTTCAATCACTCAGTTGTGTCCGACTCTTTGCGACCCCATGGACTGCAGCACGCCAGGCCTCCCTGTCCATCACCAACTCCTGGAGTTTATTCAAACTCATGTCCATTGAGTTGGTGACGCCATCCAGTTCTTAATAGGCTAAGCCCTTTGAAATCTTGATCAGTTTCTGTCTCATCTTCACATGTTCCATGAAGTTTTGATGATATTAGTTACAATAAGCATTGCTTGAATGAACAAATGAATGAATGACTGCATGGTTGGAAGGAGGGAGGGATGGAATTGAATGGATGAATTTTCAGTAGAAGAGAGCATGGGGATGGACCTAAATATCTATCACATTCTTGACTCCCAAGAGAAAAAAGCACTTATAAAACAAAGTGTAACAGCATTTATTATTCACTCACAGACAGTTAATGGACTCTACTACATGATGGGAACTATGCCAATGACTTTGTTATCATGCCTGTGCTCGTTTGTAAATATATCTTACCTAGCAGAACATTCTTGCATATTTCAGGCACAAAAGAGTAATAAACTGTAGCCTAGGTAAGCTGCCACTTAACGGCTCTATCAAAACCAATATATTTAACTCCCAATGTTAAAAATGCAAGCAAACGTTTAACTTCCAAGATCAATTACACTTGTAGAAAGAGGCTTGCTGGGAACAGCATTCTGTCTTGTCAAGGACTCCTTATCATCAAAGAAGAATAAACACTCTAATTATTTTTTTTTTTATTTTTTTTTTTGTTTTCTAATTGGATCATTCATTACTCTCTTGAATTCAAATCAACATCAGATTTATAGTTGGAGGCTATTGAAATATTGATTTGGTTATAGAAATGTCAAGCTTGGCAGGTAAGCCGTCTTTCTGCCAGAGAAAGCTTTTGCTTTAGTAAACTTGTTTTAAAAGGCAGATGGAATGTAATCAGCAAGTAATTTGCATTTGTATCAAGTATGGAGAGAAGTTTTTAAAATTTAAAGAGTCTCGTTAGCATCCCTCTGATGCCAGATTCCTGGAATTAAGGTAACAAACCTGAACCACAGTATACAAATCCTGTTTATTATAAGGTCTGATGTTGATCTTTTTCTGCAGACCCATGCTACACTTAAAGTGAGTTACAGGGGCCACTGCATCCTACAAGGTGTCATTATTAGGACAGACACTGTGTCACTCTAGTTAGATACAAATTCTACCTGGTTCTGTAATTTCTGGCCAGATAAACATAAAACATCAAATCAACTTTCCATAGATCTTAGTTTAATAGTCTCTAATTTAAGAAGAGCATCTCTTTCCTGCTTGTCTCTCACTATTGTAGTGAGAGAAATGAATATATTTTTAACAAGAATCCTCCATCCTCTGCACTTTTTAAAATAACACATTTTTTTCTTGAGAAGATATTATACAATTCTAGTATAGATGTGTTTCTCTATATGAAAAAAAATAGTCATTTACTATCTTTCTGATGAGCTAATCAGGGGAAAAAATGAGAAAGAGGGACTTAAAAAGAAATGAGGAAAAGAAGGAATAGACAATGATATAAAAAGAAAAAAGGCTGAATACCTATATGGAGCTTAACGTTGAAGAGTATTTGGTATGTTGGAAATTATTAGCTACTCTATCATTTTGGGTAGATCTTATTATATGAAGACCTCTTTTCTACCCCCTCAAGATACACACTGAGTACACTTCTAATTGACAATTAATTCTCCCTCACCCCAGGGGAACAAAAATGAACCTCTACTTGTCCATAATACATATGCGAGGAATAGACAAAAGACCCTAGGAGATTAACTACCTCCCGATCCTTGTAGCTCAGCTGGTAAAGAATCTGCCTGCAATGTGGGAGACCTGGGTTTGATCCCTGGGTTGGAAAGATCCCCTGGAGAAGGGAAAGGCTACCCTCTCCAGTATGCTGGCCTGGAGAATTCCGTGGACTGTATAGTCCATGGGGTCACAAAGAGTCAGACACAACTGAGTGACTTTCACACTTATTACACTCAGCCCTTCCTTAGTTTTGCTTGTTCCTCACACGGTCAGGAGGGAAAGTGTTCTAAACCTCCTTGATTTGGTGAGACTAAGTCCTCTGCTATTGTCAGAATGGAGAAGGTAATGAGCTCCAGAATGAGATATTGCAAATTTTGTCCAATTTCAGTGGAGAGAGTCATAAACCATTTGCTATTGTAGCTGTTGTTTTCCTCCTCTCCCATAACTAGGGTTTGCAAAGAAATGTTTTAAATTGAGATAGTGTGTCAACATTTTTTTTTTTTTTTAAATGCTGGGAGCTGAGCACCTTAGCAAACTCCTCCAAACAAGCCCTACAAACTCTTACCCTTATACACCCCAATCTGATGATTCAAAAATGAAACCTTTTAATCTCAGCCCACTGATCAACTAAGGTATTTTAATGTTTTAGCTGTGAGTAAAAATAATTGCTTTCTCAAAGAGAATACCTTCAGTCTCCTCTAGAATTAGGACTGGAAAAATCAGCCCTGGGCTTCTGTTTCTGCCCACAGTTTTCAAAATAAGAATGATGCCTTCGCACTTAATGAAACAACCCTTCATGGCTGGTCAAGAGGACTCAGGAGGTCGACTCTCCAGGCCCCTGGCAGTGCAGTGTAAGTACCTTGCTCAGTCCTTTTAAATGCTAGCAGATATTTTCTCCATGGATATTAGAGCTTTTGAAATTTTAATTTTTAATCTGTTATCCAATCCAAAATAGTATTTTCACAAAACTAAAATGGTAATTTAGCTGCCTTTTCCCCTTCTTTTGTGGGATTCTTCCAAAAATCTGAAGGATGTTCATTAGGAGAAATTATACATTAGCAAACCACCCAATGTAAGCACACAGTTCATTCTGAGAATACGTGTTCAGCAGTAGGGTCTTGGTACATACATGTGATGTTGCTGTTGTAGAAATATTCATATAAGGAAAATGGGTTTGTGGTTTCGAGACCCTAATTGAGTTGTCTGAGAAACCAGGCATACCAATGAGGCATTTCCTGTATCCTACGCATCAAATTTGCAGATTAGATGAGCTGTAATTCTAAATGTACAGTCTTAGCTCGTTTAATTCCTTATTTAAAGAAGTGGTGGGAAAGATGGGTATTGTTTGGATCTACTACTGCAGATTATCATAGAGGTTGATTTCTTCTTAAATTATAATATTTGGTTTTCAGATTTTCAGAAACAGGAAAAACTGCTATGAGAATCCTATATACTGTGAGAGAATATAGATGAAGCTTTTTGTATTTTATACAATGTGATGAAGGTACAAACAGCTAACTGATGTCCGTAAATGGACTGGGCTGGTTGTCGCTCCGATAAGGTTTTAGATTTGGTGAGTCTGCTCTTTGGGTGGATGGGTGCACCGCTCTGTCCTCATCTCTAAGTGGCTGACGCTGCAAGGCCGCCTTCCTTCTAGACGCAGTTTTAGGCTGGCTTCTCTCAGCTCACCATGCTTGCTGCCTCTATCACTCTCCTATTGGCTTGCATCTTTGGCATTCTGGCCATTTTCCATCTTAAAAGATCCAGTTCTTCAGTTTAACAAATTCACATGACCACTCTCTGTGACACCAAGCAACAGGTTTCCTAAAATAGACAATAACTGCCATGTCATGATGTCTCATTATTTTCAGTTTTTTTAATCTTTTGAAGCAGAAGTATTTGATGAGACAAACATGCTTTTTAAAGACTTTAAAGGAATGGTGGGTTAGAATCAAACTCTTCAATATGCCCTCACTTCAGAAATACTTGATATAATTTATATACAAAGAGACTAGGTTCTGAGAAACAGCCATCATATTATCTATAAACTATGTAACCTTGGACATCATGACCCTTTTCAGCTCCATATTCCCTGACTATAAAACAGGAGTTTGGAGCAAGTGATTTCCATGAGTCTTCTCAGTTCTGTCATTCTCACCACACTTTACCAAAAATCATTATAGTAAGTTCAGTTCAGTTCAGTCGCTCAGTCGTGTCCGACTCTTTGCGACCCCATGAATCGCAGCACGCCAGGCCTCCCTGTCCATCACCAACTCCCGGAGTTCACTCAAACTCACGTCCATCGAGTTGGTGATGCCATCCAGCCATCTCATCCTCTGTCGTCCACTTCTCCTCCTACCCCCAATCCCTCCCAGCATCAGAGTCTTTTCCAATGAGTCAACTCTTTGCGTTAAAGAGCCTGTCAAATCAGACTCATGAATGTAGAAGTCACGGATATATAGACTCTTTGTACCCACCCGCAATGTAACTGTTCTTTCCATTTTGTCCTTAATTCTAACATTGTACTGTATAAAGTATATGACAGAAGGACAGTTTGGATGAATAATTAATGAATGACCCTACAACAAGCATCTCAAATTGATTTGATTCTCATTGTTATATATTCTCATTGATCTCAATAAGTATGGATCTTTTGTACTTATTAGGTTTAAAAAAAGCCCCCTTTATTATCACAGCTTTACTGTACCTCAATCTGAATTTGTGCACCAGGGTGAATTTCTGCTGACCTCAGGTAGAAATTTCAAGAAGAAGAAAAAAAGAAAAAAGTAGATTTATACAGGCAATTTTAAAATGTAGTTGTGATCTATAGTATCTGCAGATGATATTTTAACTTCTAAAAACCATTTTAAAAAAGTGAAACCCATTTTGAGTCTCTTAAAATCACTTACTTAAATGATGACAAACTTTCTTGAAAACACTAAACCCCCTAAACAAAGTCTTTACTTTGCTCTGTTAATCAATTACACTGGCATAAGACCATTTAAGAATATGTCACTTACTACAAGAATGGTTAAGATGCATCTCAGAGGCTGTCTCCTAGAATCAAGTGAATTCAGTTAAATCAAGCACCATATATTTACATTCCACTATAGTAGAGCATTTTCTGTCATACCCCCATTTTCCTCTCTTCTCTGTTCTTGAGCAAAACAGAGTGCCCTCAGTTCTTATTACTAAACTGTTAAAATGTGTCACATTTCTAAATTCCTCTATACCTATTCATTACTATATTTAACATATTTTTATCAAGCAAACCCCCTACAAGTAACCATGTTGTCCAATATACATTCAAGCCTTTAAAATAGTCTGCACAATTCTAAGAGTAACAAGTTCAGTTTTTAGAAGCATCAGTTTAAACTGTTAGGGTCAGATAACTTGCTATAGTTACAAAATGACTTAAAGTTTTAAAAACGGCTTGATATTCTAAGAAAATATCAGCTCTATTTTATTTACACCACAGTACCCAGGAAAGGAAGAGCAGAGGCTTCCAAAGGAATTGAAATTATTTTCTGTAAGTGACTAAGGGACTTGAGGCAGTGTGATAATCGCATAGAATAAATTGATACTTTTGATAAAATTAATAAATGAACATTTTTTGGAATGAAAACATTTCTATGAAAACGATTGTCTGCTGTCCTAAGGAAAATTTTTAAAAATTCAGACCTTGAATTATACAGAAAAATATACTTTGTATCTGTAAGGTAGTTGGTTGTGTACAAATTTGAGCTCAATCTTTGCATGCCCCATGATTTTTCTTAATTAAAACCACAGCTGAGTGACTCATTTAGAGAAGTTAAAAGCAGAGCTTGAGGGTCAGCAGGATGACTTAGTGGAAACTGTCAACTGTTGTCCCCTGGTATGTTCAAAGTTTGGAGGAGACCATTTCCTGGTTGAGTTCTGCCCACATATCTCCCATAGAAATTCAGAAGAACTAATGAATCCTATTAGTGTATCAACAAGAGCCTGTGTCCCCAGAGAGTGAATTTTGACTTCTATATCTTCCTCTTCAAAATACTGACTTCTTGGCCAAACTTACATCACCTCATTTTTGTTCTGGGAACAAATCTCAAAAACAGATTCATCTTCAGCTGATAGCAGAAAAGAATGGAAAAACTGTTGTGGTAGAGAGGAAGCAGTTCAAATAAGTGCTAAGATAGTCTTTAAGTGTGTGACTAACAATAGTTTCACTTGCATAAAAGAACTAAGCCCAAATCTGTAACCTTAAGTAGGAAGAATAGTCTTTAAGCAATCAGCAATTCAGCTTAAAGATTAATATAAACGGAAGGTGAAGAAAAAAATTAAACTTTTCAAAGGTATTTGCTAAGCTTAAATTGTCTCTGGTTAAAAACCTTGAATATTTCGTTTAAAAATTCTATAAGTAAACCATGCAGACTGAGCTGGGCGTGGGGGCAATATTGTTGATGTCACTGTTGCCTCTGGTTGTGTTCACCTCTTTCCGACCCCATGTATGGTAGCCTGCCAGGCTCCTCCATCCTTAGGATTTCCCAGGCAAGAATATTGGAGTGGGTTGCCATTCCCTTCTCCAGGGGATCTTCCCCATCCAGGGATCAAACCTGTGTCCCCTGTATTGGCAGGTGGATTCTTTACCACTGAGCCACCAGGGAAACCAGAGAGGGTAATACACCCTTTCCATAACTGCCTAGTTCTGAAACGAGGTCATTTACATGAGGGAATCTCATCTGATGCCCTGTATGGCACTGCTGCATCTGTTAAATGCGAAGAGCTAGGGATGGCTGGGATGTCTTCAATTTTAAAAGAATATATCTTATCCTTCCAACACAATTAGCTGAACTTGCAATGTGCTACTTTAAAAAAAAAAAAAAGGCTAGTTAAATACTTTGGCGAGTGGTCAAGCATATAGTGTGAGAAATCTATTTTACAAATGATAGCTCCACTTTTCGTGATTTTTAAAGAAAGAAATACACAGGACAGATTCAGATATATATGCAAGGTTGTGTTTTAACTGAGAGGCTCATGACTGTTTTAGAGGTTCGTATCATCAGATAGTAAATTAAAGGATCTGTGGTTAAGAGACAGCGTGTTTAAGATCTCAAGATGACTTTCATTATCTTTAAGTGTTCTTGGTCACTGACAAGCTTCTGCAATTCTTGTGTGTATTTTGAGTCTACTCAGAGTTAAGCTCTGCGTAGATAAAGGGAAGCAGATAAATCCAGCTATTCTGAATTCCACAAAAGATGAGGAAAAAAGCACTTTTGGTGTTCTTTCCTCATTGGATATTATAAAAATAGCTAAAATTTTTAAAGTGAATACTTGTTGACCTAAAATAAAGAAATATAAAAGTTAAATCTCAGGGGGGAAATGAGTTTAAAATAATAATGTTATAATAGAAAAATAACATGAGTGCAAATACGTAAAAGAAAACACTTCAAGTGGAATGTTTGGTTTTTGTTTGTTTAGTTGCTAAATCACGTCCAACTCTTTGCGACCCCATGGACTGGAGCCCACCAGGCTCTCCTGTCTGTGGGATTTCCCAGGCAAGAATACTGGAGTGGGTTGCCGTTTCCTCCTCCAGGGAATCGTCCTGACTCAAGGATTAAACCTGCATCACCTGCATTGGCAGGTAGATTCTTTACCACTGAGTTACCAGGCAAGCCCTCAAATGGGGTAAGAGTTAGTAATTTTGATTGCAATATGACTGGAAAAGGTCAGTTTTCATTCCAATCCCAAAGAAAGGCAGTGCCAAAGAATGCTCAAACTACCACACAATTGCACTCATCTCACACGCTAGTAAAGTAATGTTCAAAATTCTCCAAGCCAAGCTTCAGCAATATGTAAACCATGAACTTCCAGATGTTCAAGCTGGTTTTAGAAAAGGCAGAGGAACCAGAGATCAAATTGCCAACATCTGCTGGATCATGGAAAAAGCAAGAGATTTCCAGAAAAACTTCTATTTCTGCTTTATCGACTATGCCAAAGCCTTTGACTGTGTGGATCACAATAAACTGTGGAAAATTCTGAAAGAGATGGGAATACCAGACCCCCTGACCTGCCTCTTGAGAAACTTGTATGCAGGTCAGGAAGCGACAATTAGAACTGGACATGGAACAACAGACTGGCTCCAAATAGGNCGACCCCATGGACTGGAGCCCACCAGGCTCTCCTGTCTGTGGGATTTCCCAGGCAAGAATACTGGAGTGGGTTGCCGTTTCCTCCTCCAGGGAATCGTCCTGACTCAAGGATTAAACCTGCATCACCTGCATTGGCAGGTAGATTCTTTACCACTGAGTTACCAGGCAAGCCCTCAAATGGGGTAAGAGTTAGTAATTTTGATTGCAATATGACTGGAAAAGGTCAGTTTTCATTCCAATCCCAAAGAAAGGCAGTGCCAAAGAATGCTCAAACTACCACACAATTGCACTCATCTCACACGCTAGTAAAGTAATGTTCAAAATTCTCCAAGCCAAGCTTCAGCAATATGTAAACCATGAACTTCCAGATGTTCAAGCTGGTTTTAGAAAAGGCAGAGGAACCAGAGATCAAATTGCCAACATCTGCTGGATCATGGAAAAAGCAAGAGATTTCCAGAAAAACTTCTATTTCTGCTTTATCGACTATGCCAAAGCCTTTGACTGTGTGGATCACAATAAACTGTGGAAAATTCTGAAAGAGATGGGAATACCAGACCCCCTGACCTGCCTCTTGAGAAACTTGTATGCAGGTCAGGAAGCGACAATTAGAACTGGACATGGAACAACAGACTGGCTCCAAATAGGAAAAGGAGTACGTCAAGGCTGTATATTGTCACCCTGCTTATTTAACTTCTATACAGAGTACATCATGAGAAACGCTGGGCTGGAGGAAGTACAAGCTGGAATCATGATTGCTGGGAGAAATATCAATAACCTCAGGTATGCAGATGACACCACCCGTATGGCAGAAAGTGAAGAAGTAAAGAGCCCCTTGATGAAAGTGAAAGAGGAGAGTGAACAAGTGGCTTAAAGCTCAACATTCAGAAAACGAAGATCATGGCATCTGGTCCCGTCACTTCATGGGAAATAGATGGGGTAACAGTGGAAACAGTGGCTGACTTTATTTTTCTGGGCTCCAAAATCACTGCAGATGGTGACTGCAGCCATGAAATTAGAAGATGCTTACTCCTTGGAAGGAAAGTTATGACCAACCTAGACAGCATAGTAAAAAGCAGAGACATTACTTTGCCAACAAAGGTCCGTCTAGTCAAGACTATGATTTTTCCAGTGGTCATGTATGGATGTGAGAGTTGGTCTATAAAGAGAGCTGAGCACTGAAGAAGTAATGCTTTTGAACTGTGGTGTTGGAGAAAACTGTTGAGAGTCCCTTGGACTGCAAGGAGATCCAACCAGCCCATCCTAAAGATCAGTCCTGGGTATTCATTGGAAGGACTGATGCTAAAGCTGAAACTCCAATACTTTGGCCACCTGATGTGGAGAGCTGACTCATTTGAAAAGACCCTGATGCTGGGAAAGATTGAAGGCAGGAGGAGAAGGGGACGACAGAGATGAGATGGTTGGATGGCATCACTGTCACAATGGACATGAGTTTATGTGGACTCCGGGAGTTGGAGGCCTGGCATGCTGCGCTTCCTGGGGTCACAAAGAGTCAGATAGGAATGAGCCACTGAACTGAACAGAACTGAAACTGAACTAAATATGTGTTACAGTGTCTTTTTTCTGATAGATTCTGTCAAGTTTATAAAGTTTGTTATATCTGTTCTTGGTCATTAACATCTATTTTTAAGTAGAATGAGGTAAGATTTATCCACAGCATTTGCTTGACCCTGTATAAGTCCCTTAGCCTGACTTGTTTGAGGCTAAAAACCATCATTCTAGGGCCAAACCTCAAGAGGTCCTGCTTTAATGTGAAAAGATTAATAGAGAAACACATAACTCAAAAAATCAACCAAGACGCATTAGAATATTAACAGTAGAAGTCTGAGGAAGTGTAAGAACAATGTAAATTAGGAAAGCAAATATTGAAAAGATATGGCATTAAAACTCACTTCTCATAAGTTTAGTACAAATCTCTAGTAAATTCTTAGAGTGTTCATATTTTAGAAAAGCAGTACCTGTTCCCATGTAGGCACCACTGTAAAGAATTCCAGAAAAGATAATGTTCTAGAAATTAAATAATATATTGAAGCTGATATTCTTACCATAAAGGTTGGAATTATTTCTATGTGATTGCTAATTTATTTGATTATTTTAAAAAATCCAATAGGAATAATTATTAAGACCAAGAGTACAAATGGTAAAGCTGACTATAATATTAGTTTATTGGGCCAGCCTAAGTTGTTGACTGGGCGAAATATCAATAACTTCAGATATGTGGATGATACCATGCTAATAGCAGAAACTGATGAGGATCTAAAGCGCCTTGTTAAAGGTGAAAGAGGAGAGCGAAATAGCTGGCTTAAAACTCAAAATTCAAAAAATGAAGATCATGGCATGTGGTCCCATCACGTTATGGCAAATAGATGGGGAAAAAAATGGAAACAGTGACAGACTTTACCCAAATCACTATGGATGGTGATGGCAGCCATGAAATTGGGAAAAAAAAGCTATGAAATCCTAGATAGTGTATTAAAAAGTGAAGACATAACTAGGCTGACAAAGGTCTGAATAATTGAAGCTATGGTTTTTTCCAGTAGTCATGTACAGATGTGAGAGTTGGACCATAAAGAAGACTAAATGCCGAAGAATTAATGCTTTCAAACTGTAGTGCTAGAGAAGACTTGAGAGTCCCTTGGAGTGGAAAGAGATCAAACCAATCAGTCCTAAAGGAAATCAACCGTGAATATTTTGGAAGGACTGATGCTAAAGTTGAAGCTCCGATACTCTGGCCACCTAATACAAAGAGCCAACTCATTGGAAAAGATCCCAATTCTGGAAAAGATTGAAGGCAGGAGAAGGGGATGACAGAGGATGAGATGGTTGGATGGCATCACCAACTCAATTCACATCAGCTTGAGCAAACTCTGGGAGATAGTGAAGGACAGGGAAGCCTGTCCAAAGAGTCTGACACGACTGAGCTACTGAACATAAAAACATAAAAGTTGTTGACTCCTAAATCCTTTTAAAATACTGAGTGTGAAAAGTTTTAAATTTAGTGAACCTTCTAAATTTCATTTGCAAATTGCCCAATTCCTGCATTTTTGGAAATGTGACATTATCACTGAGCTTTTAGGCTATTGTATGTATATGAGCATCAAACAATTTCTAGGTAAGTTAAGACTGGAACTCCTAGTAAGATAATTATGTTTGTTTTTGTTTGCAGATTCTGAATTATGTAGAATTTTATACAATATCCTGTTGCCAAGAAAGTAAAATCCTTAATACACATGAGATATATATATTTTTTTAATTGAAGTATAGTTGATTTACAATGTTTTAAGTTTCAGGTGTGCAGCAAAGTGAATCAGTCACATATTATAGTCATTTTATATATATGTGTGTGTGTGTGTGTGTGTGTGTATATATATATATATATATATATCCCTTTTCTTAGATTCTTTTTCCATATAGGCATTACAGCATATTGATTAAAATCACCTGTACTATACAGAAGTCTTTATTAGTATTTGTTTTATATATAGTAATGTGCATACATGGGTCCCAGTCTCCCAATTTACCCCTTCCTTAGCCCCTGATAACCATGTTTGTTTTCTGCATCTGTAAATCTATTTCTGTTTTGAAGTAAGTTCATTTGTACCCTTTCTTTTTTTAGATTCCACATATAAGTGATAATATATATTTGTCTTTAACCTCTTGGTCCATCCATGCTGCTGCAAATGGCATTACTTCATTCTTTTTTATTGTAGAGTAATATTCCATTGTATATGTACCCTGACTGGTATGCAGTGATACCTCATTGTAGTTTTGATTTGCATTTCTCTGATAATTAGTAATATTGAGCATCTTTTCATGTGCTTTTAAGCTATCTATCTGTATGTCTTCTTTGGAGAAATGTTTTTTGGGTCTTCTACCCATTTTTTGATGAGATAAATTTCTCTACTAAATATTTTGACATGCTCTTTGTGAATGACCTAATATATGAATTTCCGGGCATTCTACTGATGATTCATAACTGTATAGTTTAGACCATGTTGTTTCTTAGGATCTTGTTATAAACTCCTCCAGTTCCAAAATCATTAGTTTAATAATTTAGCATTTACATAATATAAAGCTATGCAGTATAAGACTTCTATGATTTGAAGAGATTATAGAAGCCACATGAAATTGCTATATTTAGAGATGAACAAACCAGCTCCTAAAAATATCTAGTAACTTTTTAAGCTAATATATATGAAGATAACTAAAATATAAAATATGTGATAAATATTTAGAAAAAAATACAGATGTACTACTTATTTCCTTTGGTCATACCTTTCCTTTCTCCCTTCCTTCCTTGCACTCTTATTGTCTTACCTTTCTATCTTCCTTCCTTTTCAAAGGATTATTATAATATTTCTGCATTGCTTCTAAATCCCTGAAGAATAAAATATAGTTTATGTTTCTTGGCAGCAGTTTAAAAACCTAATAGATGATTATATCAGCCTTGTGGACTGGCTTACACTGTTAAATATAATTTTTACCTTACATTGTTTGATTCTAAAACAGATGTGCTCTCTTAAAATAATTGACTTCTCTTTTAATCAAGGGGGTAGGTTACAGATGGATTTCAATTGCCAGAATCTACTTATCTCCTGAAAAAATAAGTATATGAAAATGAAATTATAGTTGTTAAAGAAGATTAAGTAATAGAGACTACTATTAACACTTGAAGGCAAATTTCTTCTAAATACAGATATAGTTATGAAAACCTTGACAAAATTAAATGGCATTTCAAGAATCATGATCAAAAATGCTATTTAACTAAATAATTTATGAAAAATAAAGGAGAAGTTTGAATAGATTATGGATAAAAAGTGCAGAATTTTGGCTGAAAGTTTACTATCTGATCTGTCAAATATTGAAAAATATTTTAGAAAAATCCACCTTCAGTACCAGTTTTCACTGTTTTTCTCTTTTTTAAACTAAATCATATTCAGGGGAAATATTTATTTGAAATTTTTGGTTACTTACAAAGTAAATGAATAGTAACATAATATTTTATATCCCACAAATATATGTGGATATTTTATAGCCCACAAATATATGTATGTATATAAAATAGTGCTCCAGGTACTTATTTGTAATAAATCAGTTATTTGAATTTAACCTTATTTTAATATAGTCAGTTTACCTGAAGATATTNATAATATTTCTGCATTGCTTCTAAATCCCTGAAGAATAAAATATAGTTTATGTTTCTTGGCAGCAGTTTAAAAACCTAATAGATGATTATATCAGCCTTGTGGACTGGCTTACACTGTTAAATATAATTTTTACCTTACATTGTTTGATTCTAAAACAGATGTGCTCTCTTAAAATAATTGACTTCTCTTTTAATCAAGGGGGTAGGTTACAGATGGATTTCAATTGCCAGAATCTACTTATCTCCTGAAAAAATAAGTATATGAAAATGAAATTATAGTTGTTAAAGAAGATTAAGTAATAGAGACTACTATTAACACTTGAAGGCAAATTTCTTCTAAATACAGATATAGTTATGAAAACCTTGACAAAATTAAATGGCATTTCAAGAATCATGATCAAAAATGCTATTTAACTAAATAATTTATGAAAAATAAAGGAGAAGTTTGAATAGATTATGGATAAAAAGTGCAGAATTTTGGCTGAAAGTTTACTATCTGATCTGTCAAATATTGAAAAATATTTTAGAAAAATCCACCTTCAGTACCAGTTTTCACTGTTTTTCTCTTTTTTAAACTAAATCATATTCAGGGGAAATATTTATTTGAAATTTTTGGTTACTTACAAAGTAAATGAATAGTAACATAATATTTTATATCCCACAAATATATGTGGATATTTTATAGCCCACAAATATATGTATGTATATAAAATAGTGCTCCAGGTACTTATTTGTAATAAATCAGTTATTTGAATTTAACCTTATTTTAATATAGTCAGTTTACCTGAAGATATTTTGAAAGCTATTTTAAAGTTATAGTCTTGTAATTCATAAACATACTATAAACTGAGGAAATTTCAATTATGGTCCAAGATTTCTCTCTCATTCAATACTTTAGAGCATTTGAGCTCACCTTTCCTGTGGTTATTTAACAATATATTCTGAATTAGAGTTATGTGTGGACTTATCAAATCCTTCTTCCCACAATATATCATCCAACAAATGTTTATTTTTGAATACAATATGACTTATTATCTTTCAAGCTTTTAAATGACTTGCATTTACTATATTCTTCAGAAATAATTTTTGTTTTAATTGAATAAACATACCAATATCTTTTATCTAAATCATATTTAAATTTCACCATAATACAAACACTTCAAAAATCCATCAACTATCAGAGCTTCAATGAATGGTCTTGTGCTTGATTTTTGGTACAATAATTCAAATAATAGAATGTTAAAGTTTCTTGCAGATTTTATTTCCAGGAAATATAATCATAGAATGTTGCTGTGATTTTTTTTTAAGCTATCTGACTAATTTATGGAAGTGTAACTGTTTAAAGATCTCATGTAAATATAAAGTTTTTCATATGGCGTTGGGATTTGTATCTAGCCAAACAGACCTTCTAAATATCACGATAGTCACCAGGGCTATTCTTATAATTATAATTATCAAGAGGCATTCATGAATTTTCGACATTCCCTGATATATTCCCTTGCAAAAAAAATGTGGACCAAGACAGATTAATTTAAAGTGGTTAAGTAACCAGAGCCAGGAAGAGAGTAGATGTGTTTCAATATCAGGACAACACTGATTTAAAATAGGGAAAAAGAAAGTTATTGAGTAGCCAGCCTCTGGGTATCATTTAAAGCAAAATAAAGCTGAGAGCCAAGGCTGGTGTACTTAATCATACTGCTGCGTGGCAGGAAGTGGAAACATGGTCGAGATTATAAAGCAAAAGCAACGCTATCTGTGCCTTTCACCTCTCACTTTGAGGGCTGCGTGGTGAAATGCCACAACATTTTTTTAATTTAAACTTCCCTTTCAGAGCAATAGACTAAGCTGAGGAAAAAAAGCCTGGCAGATAGGTAAAGGTTCATCTGTGTATCACTGCATAAAGCAGGGTTAAACTGAATAAAATTTCTGATCTTGTCAAAACAATACTTTTAAAGCCTTGAACAAAATGAATTACATTAATACTTCCATAAGCAATTCCAGTACACACATACACACATCCTTTCAAAGTGCATCTTTTAAAATGAAGGATATGAGACTTTTTTCAGCTTCTAATTAGTGAAGATCTATATTCTTAATGTTTCTTTACAAAATTCAGATATAACATCAGAGAATAACAGTTTTTGAAATGAGAGTGCAACAAAGAATTCAGAGGCAAGTTGCTTTTCTGCTCACTTGACTTAAAAAAAAGAAAAAAGATATGGCTACTACTTTGGGAAGTAGACTCAAAGAAAAGGATTCTCCAAAAAGAAAGATATCCTGGGGCTCAATGTTTTTCTTGTTGACTTACTCTTAATTTTATTCCTCTTCCACTCATTCAAGATCACACTCAACATACAGTGAACTGTGTAAAAGAATGCAATCCCCTTTTCTAAGCAGCAGCAAATCTTAGAGCTTGAACTACATTCAAGATAACTACAGATAATCTCATAAAATTTGTTGGTTTCCAAATAGTCCACTATCAGTCTTCCTGCTATTTATCAAGGTGGAGTTTTCCTAAAATCTAGTTGTTGGGATCACTTTCCTTTCCTTTATGTCCTCATCTTAAGATGAGCTTTTATGTTAGACTATTGCATAAATTCCTAGAGCTCCGAGACTGATTACTCTGATTAGATTTTCTATTCTTGTAGCATGATATCTTGCTCAAAGGACTTGAGCATACTTTTAAAAATATATAAATACAATGTTTCAGGTATACAGTAAAGTGAGTCATATATTCAGATCTTTTCCATTATAGATTATTACAATATACTGAATATCACTCCTTGTCCTACACAGTAGGTCCTTATTGTTTACCTTTTTTTATATAATAGTGTGTATCTGTTAAGACCAGACTCACAATTTATTCCTTCCCCTTCTTTTCATGTTGGTAACCATACGTTTGGTTTTTGTCCATGAGTTTATTTCTATTTTGTAAATAAGTTCATTTGTATCATTTTTTTAGATTCTACATGTAAGCAACAGCACATGATATTTGTCATTCTCTGAGTTACTTAGTATAATAATTTCTGAGTCCATCCATGTGGTTGCAAATGGCATTATTCATTCTTTTTTAATGGCTGCATAATATTCCATTTTGTATACATATCACATCTACTTTATCCATTCATCTGTTGATGGACATTTAGGTTGCTGCCAAATCTTGGCTATAGTAGTAGTACTGCTTTGAATATTGGGTGCATGTATCTTTTCAAATTAGAGTTTTCTCTGGATAGGCCCAGGAGTGGGATTGCTGGATCATATGGTGACTCAGTTTTTGTTTTTTTATGGAACCTCCACACTGTTCTCCAAAATTTGACCCTACTTTTTAAGCATCTTAATTTTTTTCTCAATCATGAAAATTGGAGAAGAGAGAAAGACCTCCTGGGTGGTCTTTCTTGGGCATTGAAGAATCACACATTGAGACACCTAGCCTTTGGTTATCTTTACTACTACTACTATCTGATACTACTGAAACTTTAGTATTAACCCTAGACTTATTGACACTAATCACAGGTCCCTTTCTCTGCCCTGGGGTTAGAGAAAAATGGGAATGATATCCACCATTTTTACTGATCACTATGCTTCGGGAACTTGATTAGGTTGAATTTGGTATCTCTTTCCTTTAGCACTTCTCTGTATAGGTTCTGTTTAAAGCAAAGAGAAGAATACTTTTCTCTAGAGAAATAGTGTTAGATACAATGTGCATGGGAATCTGCGTTTCCCTTCTGCTCTGACTCCACTGACTAAGAATACTCTAACATTTTGATAAGAATTTGGAGGTATTACTTTAAAGAACAATAGCATGTTGCTTTTTGCATTAACATATAAAACATTTAATAAAGACTAAAGAGCTGATATGCTAAGTGTGGGAAATCTTATAGGATCTCAGATTTGAATGGGTTTGACACTGGTCTACATTTTGGAAATCATGTTCAGTGCCTCGTCAGTTCTAAGAACTCACTTACCACCCTGAAAAAGGATATAGTTGGTTGTCTAGATATATACCTCTTATTATTTTATGGGGCATGTGCTGAGGCAGTAACCCATTTTTTTTCTGTGTCTTTTAACTAGGGTGCCAAAAATGCCTGAAATGCTTTTCTGAGTAGTTGTATGCAGAGCAATGTCATAGCAAAAGCTATATACAGCAAGGAGTCTACATGTCTTATCATAACACCTTCATGGTTGATCACATGTGGGAATTGCAGGTGGCTCCAGCTTGTGTGGGGAGTAATTCACAAGTATAGTGCTTGGATAATACAGACTGGGTAGACATATATACAGAGGAGTATTTGATGTCCCAGACCTGACACAGCACTGAGCAAAACAAGAAGAGGGGAGGGGAAGGATTGCTCTAGACCGGAAAGGGGTTAGGCAAAGTTAAAAGACAAAGGTGGAGACAAACACGTCTATTTGTTTTGTTGTGGTCCCTTGCATAGAGTGCATAATAGTTCATGTAAGAGCTTTCATTTATGTAGCATTTAACATTTGCCAGGCATTGTTGTAAAGGCTTTAACAAACGGTAACTTCAGTAATCCACACAATAGGAAGCAAGTACTAATGCTACCCCATTTCACAAATAGAGAAATAGAGAGTTTAAATAAATTCAGTCTAGATTTCTGAAACACAAGCCTGAGTCTCTGGGTTCCTCAGGCTCACAGAGAAAGCCAGAGGCAGAAATAGGAATCAAGTCCAGAAAGTCGTGCTCCCAAATCTGTCCTTACCACAGCAACTTACTGCCTTTCACACAGGCACACCCCACAGCCACCTGTGAATCCAGGAAAGTTCTCTTTTTATTTTAACCATATTCTACTCTCTTTTCAGTGAAACACAGGAAAGGTCCATTTTCCCCTTGATTTCTACCTCTTTGAATTGTCCTTTTTTACCAATCAGTATGTGTAATTGTTCACATTACTAGTCATTTTGCAAAGTGAAAGGATGTTTTTAAAAACTGTTTTATGATTAAAAACTGTGCTCACTGAGAAAAATTTGGAAAGTGTAAAATTATAATTGAGTGGGAGTGGAAAATATATTTCTTTCCCCTTAAGCAACTGATTATTAATATTTTGAAATATTCCCCATAAAGCATTTGCTATTAATTTATAATCATACAGACATGATGTTGGGCAAACTCTGGGAGATGGTGAGGGACAGGAAGGCCTGACATGCTGCAGTCCATTGGGTCACAAAGAGTCAGAGATGACTTGGTGACTGAACAACGGCATAGTAAATATGTAATATTTAACTGCTTTTTAAAATTTTAACATTAAATTATTTTTAAAAGTTACCTTGATTTCAAAGCCTCCTCCTTTGTCTGGCCTACAAAATGAATCCATCACATTAATTCATTCAGTAGCAATTTGATGTTTTGTTAGTCACTCTTTAAAATGGAGATTTTTCAGAGAACAAGACATATTTTTTGTCCTCATGGAGTCGAAATTTCAGTGAGCTTGCTGTTTAGTCGCTCAGTCGTGTCTGACTCTTTGTGAGCCCATGGGCTATAGCCCGCCAGCCTCTTCTGTCCCTGGGATACTCCAGGTAAGAATACTGGTGTGGGTGGCCATTTCCTTCAACAGTGAGCTTGACTGATTATAAATTTTTCATTAAATATAGTCTAATTATTTAATAGCAAATATCTCAGTTTTGATGAATGATAGTAGGGTTTACCTTCTAAGAAATGTATTCTTTCTAAATAAAGGGAGTAGAATTCAGTTTATTTATTCTAGAGCTGGATAATAATGTTGAAGAGTAGTCTTTTTTTTTTTTTTTTTTTTTTTTTAATATTTTTTTAATGTTTTT
>SJYX01013960.1:233601-281471 GCA_006410675.1 Oreotragus oreotragus | reverse complement strand
TTTTTTTTTTTTTTTTTTTTTTCAACTTTTTTCACTGGTAAAGGGTGCTTTCCAGTTTTAAATAAACTGTGGCATTGACAACAAATTTAAAGATTATTCCCAAATTTTTACTGATTGCCTGGGGCTTTTACAGTATAAGTATTTATGTTCAAAACTAGTCAAGTGTAAGTATTTATGTTCAAAACTAGTCAAGTGTAAGTATTTATGTTCAAAACTAGTCAAGATTAAAAGGAAACTCATTTTATATGACATTTATGCATCATTTGATCCAGTCATATTTTTCACTTTTAATGCTCCATGTTGCTAAAATATTTTGGTTCTACAATGTATCCTTTTAAGATGGATCACATAAGTACTGCTAAACTCTAAGCACTGTGCCCTAAACATATTAAATGTTTTTTATTGAAATGGATTGGGCTGAATTGCATTGTGGGAATTCATGTTGAACAGGAGTCTATTTCTCTATACACAGCACAAATTATGTTCCATGCTCTCAAAGTCAAAAGTACATTGTAAGCTGATGAAAAGAATTTTTGCAAATAATATGTGGTTGAGTGTTCATTACTTCTGAATCATTCCATGGAAACTAATGCTCATTGTCATTCAGGCTTGATCAGCTTCTTAGCGTATTAAGGTATAGTTGGATAGCATTGCATTCTGGTGGCAGCATTTGATAAATTTTCCATTTGCTAATGGTTTCATGGGATTTCTTGTGGCAGGTGAGCAGTTTGAGTGCTTTAGGAAAATCATGAAGGAGCGAAACCATCTAGACAGATGTGTCTCAGCTTTCCTCTCTTTCCTGCCCACTCTGCCGGCCAATGATTTCTTCTCCCAGTCCACTCTGCCCACTTTTCCAGGACCATGCTGTCCTGAAGAACTCTCTCAAGTTGACATTAGAAGCCAAGGAATGAAATAACATTCAGCCAGCTCTTTAGAGTTCCTGAGAGCTTTCATCTCTGGAGCATTAAAAGTCTCTAGTATTATTGTCCCTATTTGACAGACCAGGAAGCTGAAATTTGGACAGAAGAGATTGAACTAAGAGGGAAGGGGGAGAGTTGACCTCACGACTGACTCTAAATGCTCTACTCTTTCTGATTGAACCTGTGGTCTCTCAGGAAAGAGCCTGGCAGGCTATAGTCTATAGGGTTGCACAGGGTTGGACACAATTGAAGTGACTAGGGGAGCAGAGAGCTCTCAGGAAAAGCCCCCAGCTATCAAGGGTCATTTGCATCTCTATGTGAATTGCAATTACCCCTTGCTTCCTCTTGGATGGCATCCTCAATGAACATGAGTTTGGGTAGGCTCCGGGAGTTGGTGATGGACAAGGAGGCCTGGCGTGCTGCAGTCCATGGGGTCGCAAAGAGTCGGACATGACTGAGCAACTGAACTGAAATGAACTTGCTTTCTTTGTGCCATTTTGTATTTCCCACCCTTAATTTTCATTGTAAATGTAAAGGTTTGGGAAGAATATCTCACTTCTACCAAGTAGAAGTTGGAGCTCAGAGCAAGAAGCTTTTCCCCAGGTCTTTGTCATCTCCACCCGTTCACTCCCTGACCCCATCCCTGGTGTGCTGGCCACAGCCAGAGACTAACCTCCATCACTGTGGGCAAGAGAAGGTAGGCACCAGAGTGGAAGGTCTAAGGACGTAGTCTCAGGGAATGTGCTTGCATGCACTCCTGCAAGAAGGGATTTTTCAAGTGTTATCCAGGTTATGATAACTTTCTTGGTCAACTTGATCTTTTATTTTTTTTTTTAATTTTATTTTTTATTTAACTTGATCTTTTAAAACCAAGAAATGGCAAAGACTGGTATCCTTGTCATGTAATAAAATCTGTTTTCTATTTGAAAGCTGAAAGGCAGAATACTTGTGTTCTGTTTAATCTCTGAAAATTCTGATAGACTGAACTAACCAATATAAAGGACATTTGTAGACATAGATTTAATTTAATAATAACAAGAGCATGGCACTGTGCTGCCAAAAGTTTCATGTTCTCTTTATGTATTATGTTCTTCATGCATTTTCAGTAGGTACATGAGCATCAGAAGTTATGAGAATTCTGTTGAAAGTGCACAGGTAAATCATTAAATCACCGAGTGACAGAGTTGTGAGAAATCATGAAGGAAATTTCTGATACAGCTCTGTGGGAGTAAAAGCTTTCCGCCTATGGAGCAACTGATACAATATTATCCTGCCAAATGTATGATTTTGGTAAACGACTGTGACCTTCAGCTATAGTATAGCCTTCATGACACACATTTACTTGTAATAACTTCCTTTCTGGAAAAATGTATTTCTACCATCCTGTCTATTTTTCAACAGTATTATTGCAGTATCAGTTTAATTCTGTTTTCTCGATATACATCAAATGAGTTTGAAGAATGAAATAGATAAATACGTATGTAAGTAGATATAATATGCTAAGTAGAAAAATGAAGAGCAAAGCAGATATCCATATATGTAAATGAAGGATCAAATTAGCTAACAATGTAGCCACATGGAAAGATATTTCTTTGGGAAACAAGGTACTGTTTTCATAAACTTGCATTAACAAAAGTGTGTTAGTCGCTCAGTCCTGTCTGGTTTTAACAAAATTAGTATAAAACAAAATGTAATATTTTCAGCTAGATTATTTGATTGCTTGTTCAATGGAAATAAATGGGTCTGTGGGGACCTAGACCATTCCATTTCAACTGGTGGCAACTTTTGTACAGTAGAGTGACAGTTAAGTTGCTACTTCAAACAAGTTTATGACACTGCTAGTAGCTTCTGCATATCTTCATTTTTGAGTAAAAAGAAATGCTGCCGGAATGCATTCATATTCATTAGAATGATGCATTCAATAATTCTAATGCTAGAATTATTCATGATATTAAGCAACATATAGCCTCTTATTTTTCACAATAAAGTCTCCTACATATTTTTGTAAATTATTTGGTGACAAAATTACAGATTTTGTTTGAGCACAACTATGTGCAAAATGAAGGAGATGCAAAATTCAGGACCATATAAATCTTATATCTGTTATATAAAACCTGGAACTACTTAGGTGTTCCTCTCACACGTTAGATATATTCAGTAACTCAGATATAGACAAAGGCATGTCAAAGAAACAAGACCCACATGGCAGTCTAGTGAGAAAAGACTTCAAATGACAAACATTTTGTCAAGGGAAAGGTGCTGTGGGAACTGAACACGTTGCACTGTAATTTGTGTAGCAGTTGGCTTGAGAGTAGTTTCACACTTTCTGGTTTGCTGGAGGCCTTTCCCCTCCTCACTTTCCACTGGCCAAGGTTTCCCTTTGTGTTATAGCTATCCTTCCTTTGGGTTCCTTTGAAATGCTTAGGCGGTTGAAAATGGCATACACTGCACTATATTCAGAATATAAAACGAAATCAGTGATTTTTACATCTCTAGAGGAGAAGGAATGTGTATATACTATAATTATCTCTCTTCTTTACCCCATCCTTAGATCATTATTCCAGTATGAATAGTGCTTCTTAGATGTCTTCTTGACAGGTATGTTGTGTCCAGTCTTTCCCCAAATACCCATTTGATTACTAATTTGAAATATGAATCAGTTCTTCATTCAAACAAAAAGGTTACAATTGGAATTTAAAGAGATACTTTGAGAGTATATATTTGTGATTGATCAGGTAGGAAACAACTTTCCACAGACATACACACACTTTCTTACATAATCAGATACTTTTTTNCGACAGAGGATGAGATGGCTGGATAGCATCACCGACTCGATGGACATGAGTCTGAGTGAACTCCGGGAGTAGGTGATGGACAGGGAGGCCTGGTGTGCTGCGGTTCATGGGGTTGCAAAGAGTTGGACACGACTGAGCGGCTGGACTGGACTGACTGAGGCCTATGACACATTTTTTAATCCATGCATCTGTCAGTGGACACAGGCTGTTCTCATGTCCTGGTTGTTGCACATAATGCCACACTAATCACGGGATGCAAATGTCTCAGGACAGTGATTAAGTTCTTCTTGTTTCACATCCTGACTGTGGTGGTGGTCACACAGAAAACACCTTTGTCAAAATTCACAGGCCGCATAATGAGGGAGTTCCACTGGGTGCAGACTATGCCTGAACTGTAAAGCTTTTAAAAGACAAGAAATAAACAGCATATTCTATATTGTTTACACGATTTTTAAAAAATCTCAGTAGTAGAATTGTTTCAAGGGGAAGTTTGTAACAATTCAAAATTGCTATTTGAATGTCCCATGGTGCTACGTATTCATGTGTTTAAATAGTAGATTTAAAATGAACAATGAAAATATAGTGATTATAAGAAAAAACAGAACTTGTATTATTTAAATTGTGTCATTCTGTATCACTTGGAATTTGATTGGTGTTTAAGTTTTAGAATAGTGAAAAAGTGTGAGAGATATAAGGTTTGTGCTTGATAAATGCAAATTTTAGGTAACATAAAATATTTTATATATTTGGTTACCATATTTAAAATTGAGATTCGTTTTATTTTATTTAAATAAAATAAATAAAGCTGAAATTAATTNCTGTATCACTTGGAATTTGATTGGTGTTTAAGTTTTAGAATAGTGAAAAAGTGTGAGAGATATAAGGTTTGTGCTTGATAAATGCAAATTTTAGGTAACATAAAATATTTTATATATTTGGTTACCATATTTAAAATTGAGATTCGTTTTATTTTATTTAAATAAAATAAATAAAGCTGAAATTAATTAATTAATTAAATTAAACTGAAACTCCAATACTTTGGCCATCTGATGCAAAGAACGGACTCCTTGGAAAAGACCCTGATGTTGGGAAAGACTGAAGGCAAGAGGAGAAGGGGATGGCAGAGGATGAGATGGTTGGATGGCATCAGCGACTCCATGGTATCATGGACATGAGTTTGAGCAAGCTCTGGGAGCTGGTGATAGACAAGCAAGCCTGGCGTGCTACAGTCCATGGGATCACAAAGAGTTTGACATGACTGAACAGCTGAACTGAACTGATTTAAATTATTTAATAATTTAAATTTATTTGAATTTAGATTGTCCAGATTTTAAATTTTTCAGTTATTTATTTAAATTATAATTTACGATAATTACAGTTGTGACCTGTTTGAAGACTAAAGAATAAACTAAGAAAATATACTATCACATCAGAGGTTCCATTTAGTAGTTACCCGAACTATACCTTTGGCACACTGTTCAGATTTATCAACATCGGTTTGTTACAGAATATTTTTAAAGGATTTCTGTGACTATTTCCATATTTGCCAGCTCACATGAAAGGAAGATTTGAAACTGATATTAACAAAAATATTTTCAACCGATCATTAGAGAAGATGGATTTAAAAATGTGGCTACACTATCTTGAACACCGTACACTGAAATCAGTTCTGACAGGCACTGACAAATCTGTGGAAGGACTGGAAACGGGAGGTGGGAAAGGGCGGTCTTTCCCATAAATGATGCCTCCCCTGTTGGAGCACGTTTGCTTGCCCGCCCCCCTTTGTGCCACCTCCCAACACTCCAGAGAACGGGCTCGTCATACTCACTGTTGGCTGCTTTAACGCCCCTGTGAGAATGCGATCTTTCTCCCTGAAGGCAGGCGTCTTAGTCTTCGTGGTTTACCTGTGTGTCCTGAATACCTGGGGCAGGGCTTGGCACNGCTTGCATGCACTCCTGCAAGAAGGGATTTTTCAAGTGTTATCCAGGTTATGATAACTTTCTTGGTCAACTTGATCTTTTATTTTTTTTTTAATTTTATTTTTTATATAACTTGATCTTTTAAAACCAAGAAATGGCAAAGACTGGTATCCTTGTCATGTAATAAAATCTGTTTTCTATTTGAAAGCTGAAAGGCAGAATACTTGTGTTCTGTTTAATCTCTGAAAATTCTGATAGACTGAACTAACCAATATAAAGGACATTTGTAGACATAGATTTAATTTAATAATAACAAGAGCATGGCACTGTGCTGCCAAAAGTTTCATGTTCTCTTTATGTATTATGTTCTTCATGCATTTTCAGTAGGTACATGAGCATCAGAAGTTATGAGAATTCTGTTGAAAGTGCACAGGTAAATCATTAAATCACCGAGTGACAGAGTTGTGAGAAATCATGAAGGAAATTTCTGATACAGCTCTGTGGGAGTAAAAGCTTTCCGCCTATGGAGCAACTGATACAATATTATCCTGCCAAATGTATGATTTTGGTAAACGACTGTGACCTTCAGCTATAGTATAGCCTTCATGACACACTTTTACTTGTAATAACTTCCTTTCTGGAAAAATGTATTTCTACCATCCTGTCTATTTTTCAACAGTATTATTGCAGTATCAGTTTAATTCTGTTTTCTCGATATACATCAAATGAGTTTGAAGAATGAAATAGATAAATACGTATGTAAGTAGATATAATATGCTAAGTAGAAAAATGAAGAGCAAAGCAGATATCCATATATGTAAATGAAGGATCAAATTAGCTAACAATGTAGCCACATGGAAAGATATTTCTTTGGGAAACAAGTTACTGTTTTCATAAACTTGCATTAACAAAAGTGTGTTAGTCGCTCAGTCCTGTCTGGTTTTAACAAAATTAGTATAAAACAAAATGTAATATTTTCAGCTAGATTATTTGATTGCTTGTTCAATGGAAATAAATGGGTCTGTGGGGACCTAGACCATTCCATTTCAACTGGTGGCAACTTTTGTACAGTAGAGTGACAGTTAAGTTGCTACTTCAAACAAGTTTATGACATTGCTAGTAGCTTCTGCATATCTTCATTTTTGAGTAAAAAGAAATGCTGCCGGAATGCATTCATATTCATTAGAATGATGCATTCAATAATTCTAATGCTAGAATTATTCATGATATTAAGCAACATATAGCCTCTTATTTTTCACAATAAAGTCTCCTACATATTTTTGTAAATTATTTGGTGACAAAATTACAGATTTTGTTTGAGCACAACTATGTGCAAAATGAAGGAGATGCAAAATTCAGGACCATATAAATCTTATATCTGTTATATAAAACCTGGAACTACTTAGGTGTTCCTCTCACACGTTAGATATATTCAGTAACTCAGATATAGACAAAGGCATGTCAAAGAAACAAGACCCACATGGCAGTCTAGTGAGAAAAGACTTCAAATGACAAACATTTTGTCAAGGGAAAGGTGCTGTGGGAACTGAACACGTTGCACTGTAATTTGTGTAGCAGTTGGCTTGAGAGTAGTTTCACACTTTCTGGTTTGCTGGAGGCCTTTCCCCTCCTCACTTTCCACTGGCCAAGGTTTCCCTTTGTGTTATAGCTATCCTTCCTTTGGGTTCCTTTGAAATGCTTAGGCGGTTGAAAATGGCATACACTGCACTATATTCAGAATATAAAACGAAATCAGTGATTTTTACATCTCTAGAGGAGAAGGAATGTGTATATACTATAATTATCTCTCTTCTTTACCCCATCCTTAGATCATTATTCCAGTATGAATAGTGCTTCTTAGATGTCTTCTTGACAGGTATGTTGTGTCCAGTCTTTCCCCAAATACCCATTTGATTACTAATTTGAAATATGAATCAGTTCTTCATTCAAACAAAAAGGTTACAATTGGAATTTAAAGAGATACTTTGAGAGTATATATTTGTGATTGATCAGGTAGGAAACAACTTTCCACAGACATACACACACTTTCTTACATAATCAGATACTTTTTTAGGTTTTCATAACACAGTCTAATGGGATAACTGACATTAGAGTTATTACATAATTGTCAGGGATCTTACTGTAGAAAATTACACCTATAATTTTTTTCTATGCAACTCTAGAATTCAGTTGGAGAAGGAAATGGCAACCCACTATAGTATTCTTGCCTAGAGAATCCCGTGGACAGAGAAGCCTGGTGGGCTGCTGTCCATAGAGTCGCACATAGTTGGACACGACTGAAGCGACTTAGCATGCATGCATGCATTGGAGAAGGAAATGGCAACCCACTCCAGTATTCTTGCCTGGAGAATCCCAGGGACAGAGGAGTCTGGTGGGCTGCCGTCTATGGGGTCACACACAGTCGGACACGACTGAAGTGACTTAGCAGCAGCAGCAAAATTCAGTATTTTTCCTAGGGTATTTAAATGCATGTGTGCAGTGCTTATGTAGTCTTTACATTTATTTACTCACTAATTTCTTAAACAATTTTAGGACCACTAATCGGTAATAAGAATTATACAAAGTTTTGTAAGTACAAAATTGAATTTCTCCCTAACAGTCCAGTGGTTCACTGTCATGGCCCAGGTTCAATCCCTGGTTAGGAAACTAAGATCCTGCAAACTGTGCAGCCAGTATTCTTATTTATTTTCTCTTTAGTATGTTTGGAAGCAAATTATTAGAAATAAAGGGATTAATAAATGAAATATGCATTCCATGTTAAAGGAGCACTGAGTACACTATCTTTATTACAGAGTGACAAACAAAATATAAATGCAGTCCCCAGCTGGCACATAGTGTAGTCTGTTTGGCTTCTATCTAGATCAGTTTCTCTATCTATAAAATGGAGATCACAATTCCCATCCCGCAGTGTTATGGTACACATCAAATAGAAAGTTTTTAGTACATAGAGTAGGCACTCAGTACATAAGAAGGCTGAGCACCGAAGAATTATGCTTTCGAACTGTGGTGTTGGAGTAGACTCTTGAGAGTCCCTTGGACTGCAAGGAGATCCAACCAGTCCATCCTAAAGGAAATCAACCCCTGAATATTCATTGGAAGGACTGATGCTGAAGCTCCAATACTTTGGTCATCTGATGCGAAGAGCTGACTCATTTGAAAAGACCCTGATACTGGGAAAGATTGAGGGCAAGAGGAGAAGGGGACGACAGAGGACAAGATAATTGGATGGCATCACCAACTCAATGGACATGAATTGAGCAAACTCCTGGAGACAGTGGAGGACAAAGGAACCTGGTGTGCTGCAGTTCATGGGGTAGCAAAAAGTTGGACATGACTTTGCAACTGAACAACAACAAAGCACTCAGTAAATGTTCATTGTCCTCTGTCACTTCCTCACTCTCGTCTTGAAATTTATGATGTATGATCCAACTGCAGGTTAATTGATTTGTTTCCAGAACTTGAGCAGGGGATAAAATTATATCTGGAAGAAAACCCAATGTGATTTGTGCCAAACATACCAGATCCTTAGACACAGCAAAAGATTTCCAACAAAATGACAGATGGTTTCAGGTTTAGCATGATATATATTGAGATTACTGTTTATATCAAATAATATATTAGCCAGTCATTTTTTCACAAATGCTATAAACTCAAAGTGCCATTGAGAAATTGGGGTGCAAACTATGTATAAAGTTCTCGAAAGGAATATAAGGAATTCTTGAAACTAAGAGCCTTGTGGCTCAGATTTGATAAAGAACTCTCCCTGCAATGTAGGAGACCCAAGTTTAATCCCTGAGTTGGGAAAACCCCTGGAGAAGGGGATGACAACCCAGTCCAGTAGTCTTGCCTAGAGAATGTCTGAGCATAGGAACCAAGTGACTGAGAGCCTCTACTGATGAAATCTGGGAGCCACCTGAGTAAAAGTCTACTGGGTGTTCAATGTGTGTCTCACTGTTCAAGTCAAACATACTTTGTGGCCCAGCAGTGGAACTGCAGAAATAAGGGAGAGATTTTTAAAAATAATGAAAGAATGCAAGTTGTCTTTCACATATATTATCCTGAGGTGATTCAATCATGTCTTGCCAGTTTTTCAGACAAGAGTCCCAAATCTATTGCAAAATTTGAATAAGATGTAGATAGTGAGAAAAGGATTTGTTCATTTAAGGCAGCTGAAGCTTTCCTGGAAGTCACATAAGGCAGAACACTCTCTGCTATTGTACAGGTGATAATCAACTAAATTTACATCTCAGATTATTTCCTTGAAGACCTCTGATCAGAGGAAATGACTATTACTAAAATAGTAAGCAATTGTTGTTCAATCTCTCGGTCATGTCCAACTCCTTGAGACCTCACAGACTGCAGCATGCCAGGCTTCCTTGTCCTTCAGTAACTCCCAGAGTTTGCTCAAATTCATGTCCATTGGGTCGGTGATGCCATCCAGCCATCTCTTCCTCTGCTGCCCCTTTCTCCTCCTGCACTCAATGTTTCCCAGTATCAGGGTCTTTTCCAATGAGTGTGCTCGTCACATCAGATGGCCAAGTATTGGAGCTTCAGCTTCAGCATCAATCCTTCCAATGAATATTCAAGGTTGATTTCCTTTAGGATGGACTGGTCTGATCTCCAAGGGACTCTGAAGAGTCTTCTCCAGCACCAGAATTCAAAAGCATCAGTAAGATAGAGTAAGCAATGCCGTTCTTCCAATTTTGATAACTCTAATCAGTGGAAAGCTCTTTGTTATTAATCAAAATCTTGACCCTTCTTGGATTGTTCCCCATCAGATATTTTTCAGGTAGTTCTCATGTCCCCCTTGAGCTTACTGTTTTCTTGAACTTGCTTAATCTTTCCTACATGAGGAGTTGCTTGGAGTCTACTCATGATTGACAAAGTCATAAAGTGTGACGTGACATAAAGTGTGACATGAACATAGTACTAAAGTATGATTTGATGGGCATGTAGTAGAGTCCACCCACTTTAATGCATTATTTAGTCTGAGGCAGCTTTTTCATGGCAGCCTATTGTAGACTTGTACTGAGCTCATCATCAACACAAATCCTTACATGGTGCTTTATTTGCTACATTTGTTGCAAATTTGTGTATCTTTCAGAAATCCTGAGCCTAACATTTATTCAACCAGTTAAATGTAGTCCATGTTCACAACTCTTCTAGCTTGCTTTATACTCATATGCTGTCAAACAAATCTGGTTCTTCCCAAATGTGTGTTTTTATTTTAATATTTTATTTGTAAGCAAACCCACTTTACTTGAATTTTCAAGGAATATGCTGTTTCTTCCCAGCAATTGGCAATGAAGTGAAAGTGTCAGTTGCTCAGTCCTGTCTAGCTCTCGTGACCTCATGGACTATATAGCCTGCCAGGCTCCTCTGTCCGTGGGATTCTTGAGGCAAGAATACTTGAGTAGGCTGTCATTCCCCTCTCCAGGGTATCTTCCCTACCCAAGGATAGAACCTGTGTCTCCTGCATTGCAGGTAGATTCTTCACTGTCTTAGTCCTCAGGCAAGCAATTGTATTTTATACCTCTTAATTAAAGGGTTAATGTTTTTCTGGAGGAAAATGGTCAATGTGATCTATAAAAATCTCAGGCCTTACAGACTTGGAAAAATTTGGTGTTATAATGTTTCAATGTTTCTGGGTGTTTGGGGCTCAGTAGAAAGCCTTAGTCATATTTTGCCCAAAGCAAGTCTTAAATTTTTAATTATGTGTAATAAGTCCAAGCGTATTTAATCCACATATTTCATGATTCATTTACACTTCAATCACTATGTTGTTGTTTTTGAAGAACCATTTGATGTCTATAAGTCCTTTGAGCCTTTAAAATATCCTTATAAAACCCAATCCTTCCCCACACACATATACTTTATTTGAAAATAGATCATTATATTTTGCCCAGGGTTAAAAAAAATCAAATGTCTATACTTGGGTGTGGCTTTAATCTTTATATTATACTTGACCATATATTATACTCAGCTAAAAATAATTCCTATGGGAATTCTTTGCTTAAAAAATATGTTAAAGTTTGAATGCTTTAAGTGACTATTTCAGAGACTCATATGACTAACCAAACAGCTAAAAAAAAAAAAAAAAAGCTAGCTAAAGGTCTAGAAGAGATTTTTATAAGCCATGTATTTCCTTTCACATATCAACAGAAGCATTTTAGAGACAATCCCCAGTTGTATCTAAATATTTTTGATATTTAGAGCAAAATATGAATAATTTCCAATAGACCAAACTGAGCAGATCTAAGGAACTGTTTGGTGGTCACCTTTCAGGATGCATTCGAGCGCATTGTCCTTTGGGGAGTTATTGTTGTCATAGCTGCCCGCTTTAAAAGATGTAGAAGCCACCACAACTTTAAGACTGTAAGGCTTTATGTTTCAGCTCCAGTTGGATGCTCAGATTCAGCATGTCCACATTAAGGAATCTTTGACTCCTATCAGCACTGCTACTCACACTCCAGCCACCATCATCATCACCCTCCTATAACATCCTTTCCTCTTTCCCGGATTCTAACACTGTAAAAGCTATTATATTAACCATACACCTGGTTGCCCAGTTGTAAACCTGGCAGAATTATAGGTTGAGGGGGAAGAATTCTTACATCTTATGCTGAACATCACCTCCTTCATGAAATCTTAGCATTTCCATCTTCAAAAGACCTGTAATCCACCCAGTTTCCTTCACTCACTGCCATAACTTGAGTTCAGTGGAGACATTCATGCCTGAATTACTTTCATAGAATTCAACACATTCAATCTAATTGAAGAGCACCAATAAATTCCCAACCCTTAGAGCATCATCAAATGTACAAACACAAAGTTAGAGAGTGCATTAGATAGCTTCTAGATGGACAACCTTATTTTTAGAACAAAGGTATAAAGAGCTATTATAAATTTCCTCTCCTCTCATCCTCCTCTTTCCTCACATGAGAAAATGCTGTTACTGCATTAACTTTGTCGGAAAGATTGAGGGTTATGAGAATTTTAACCAAATTGTGTTTTAGCGTCTTGCTCCGATATGACTTAGACATTAGAAATATGAATAGTTTCCAGCAGATCAAACTACAAGGCTGATCAGGCTTAGCAGGCCAAGCAGATCTAAGGCACTCTTTGGTGCCTTACATCTTTAAAAGATGTAGAATCCACCCCAAATGATAGCATTTAAGACTGTAAGGCTTTATGATTCAATTCTTATTTTCTCCCACTCCAAATGAGAATGATGGGTATCCTAACATTAGTGTGGCACTAAGAAGAGGAGATTTGACAAAGGAGCAAAGAGCAAGTGTTTGGGAAAAAGCACTGAACTATAGAGATAGAAGAGGTACACTTCCTTAAAAAAAAACGAACTGAATCCTGTTTAGTACTTCGCTGGTGGCTCAGAGGTTAAAGCGTCTGCCTGCAATGTGGGAGACTTGGGTTTGATCCCTAGATCGGGAAGATCCCCTGGAGAAGGAAATGGCAACCTACTCCAGTATTCTTGCCTGGAGAATCCCATGAATGGAGAAACCTGGTGGGCTACAGTCCATGGGATTGCAAAGAGTTGGACACGACTGAGCAACTTCACTTTCACTTTCACTTTCCTTAGTACTTAGTGGGTCTGGTCAAATGATCTGAAATCCTTAACTCAATTGCCTAATGCGCTTAACTGGAATTTTAAATTTGCCCTAGTCATTTCACAGGCAATGATTAAACTCATAAGCAATAATAAAATAATTTTTTAAAAGTGTTTGCAAAGTGTAGAGTAAATAACGACTCAAAATTCCCCCTGAGTCCTCTTCTGGGAACTTGTGCTTCAGGCTGATTATAAAATGAAAAAATATAAGTATTTTGATGCCTACAAGGGGGGTTCATGTTTGGGAGTTCGTGTAAAAAAATAAATACAAAAAATAAAAAAATAATAAAATTAAAAAAAAATAAAGTAAATAAAAAAAAAAAAGGCACACACACACACACAAAAAGAAAATGAGAAAGATGAGAGCAATATCACAACTCATCTGTTGCAAATAATTTCTTGATGAAACATCAATCTTTCCTTAATATTCTTGAAGGCATTAACTAGAGTTTTGGAAAATATGCATTTAAAGAGTTAAACGTGTAGCCTTTTCTTGATAAATAGATACATTACTAAAATTTTCCAGAAAATAATATCTCATTGACCTCTGGCCTATATAAAAATGGAAGCCACGAATAATTCTAAAGCTAATTAATTAACTCCAGAATGTTCAGGATTTATTTGTTTCTGTTGTTGTTCAGTTGCTCCGTCATGTCCGACTCCATGGACTGTAGCATGCCAGGCTTCCCTGACCCTCACAAACTCCCAGAATTTGCTTAAACTCATGTCCATTGAGTTGATGATGCCATCCAACCATCTCATCCTCTGCCACCTCCTTCTCCTCTTGCCCTCAATCTTTCCCAACATCGAAGTCTTTTCCAATGAGTTGACTCTTTGCATCAAGTGGCCAAAGTACTGGAGCTTCAGCTTCAACTCAGCATTAGTCCTTCCAGTGAACATTCAGGGTTGGTTTCCTTTAGGATTGAGTGGCTGCATCTCCTTGCAGTCCAAGGGACTCTCAAGAGTCTTCTCCAGCTCGAAAGCATAGATCCTTTGGCACTCAGCCTTCTTTATGGTTCAACTCTCACATCTGTACATGACTACTGGAAAAACCATAGCTTTGACTATATGGGCCTTTGTTCACAAAGTGATGTATCTGATTTTTAATGAGCCATCCCGGTTTGTCATAGCTATTCTTCCAAGGAGCAAGCATCTTTTAATTTCATGGCTTCAGTCACCATCTGCAGTGATTTTGGAGCCTAAGAAAATAAAGTTTGTCACTGTTTCCAGTGTTTCCCCATCTATTTGCCATATAGTGATGGGACCGGATGCCATTATCTTCATTTTTGAATACTGAGTTATAAGCCAGCTTTTTCACTCTCCTCTTTCACTTTCATCAAGAGGCTCTTTAGTTCTTCATTTTCTGTCATTAGGGTGGTGTCATCTGCATATCTGAGGTTATTGATATTTCTCCCGGCAATCTTGATTTTAGCTTGTGCTTCATCCAGCCCAGCATTTTGCATAATATACTCTGCATGTAAGTTAAATAAGCAGGTTGACAATATACAGTCTTGATGTACTCCTTTCCCAATTTTGAACCAATCTGTTATTCCATGTCTGGCTCTAACTATTGTTTCTTGATCTGCACACAGATGTCTCAGAAGGCATGTAAGGTGGTTTTGTCTTCCCATCTCTTGAAGAATTTCCCACAGTTTGTGTGATCCACACAGTCAATGCTACCTATTTTTATTTTCAGTTTTCTACCTTTATGCATCATCAAAACAAGGTACCAATTTAGGGATTGGAATTGAGTAAAAAATTAACTCAAATTTTATATTATTTACTTTACAAGAATTTCTTCTCTGAGCATAAACAGATGAAACTATGTGCTTAGCGTTAAAGTGTAATGACAGGTTGAAATAATTCTCTATGTTATTGACATTTATCAGTCTAAGATCATTTTCTTTTTGCTCCTATTATCAATTCTTGAAAGAGTTTATATAATACACTTTGCAATGTCATCTGAAATAATATATATATATTTACCATTTACAACATCACTGGAAAGAAAAGTGTTCTCCCAATTTTATAGTTTAGTACTGGAATTGTGTGGCAAGAGAAATAGGGTGGTGTCATCTGCATATCTGAGGTTATTGATATTTCTCCCGGCAATCTTGATTTTAGCTTGTGCTTCATCCAGCCCAGCATTTTGCATAATATACTCTGCATGTAAGTTAAATAAGCAGGTTGACAATATACAGTCTTGATGTACTCCTTTCCCAATTTTGAACCAATCTGTTATTCCATGTCTGGCTCTAACTATTGTTTCTTGATCTGCACACAGATGTCTCAGAAGGCATGTAAGGTGGTTTTGTCTTCCCATCTCTTGAAGAATTTCCCACAGTTTGTGTGATCCACACAGTCAATGCTACCTATTTTTATTTTCAGTTTTCTACCTTTATGCATCATCAAAACAAGGTACCAATTTAGGGATTGGAATTGAGTAAAAAATTAACTCAAATTTTATATTATTTACTTTACAAGAATTTCTTCTCTGAGCATAAACAGATGAAACTATGTGCTTAGCGTTAAAGTGTAATGACAGGTTGAAATAATTCTCTATGTTATTGACATTTATCAGTCTAAGATCATTTTCTTTTTGCTCCTATTATCAATTCTTGAAAGAGTTTATATAATACACTTTGCAATGTCATCTGAAATAATATATATATATTTACCATTTACAACATCACTGGAAAGAAAAGTGTTCTCCCAATTTTATAGTTTAGTACTGGAATTGTGTGGCAAGAGAAAAAATTTTTTTTTTTTTTCGGTAGAAAAACTACTTTAATCACATGATGCTATTTGAAGCAATTGACTGCAGACATAGGTTTGATGCTGATGGAACCACAGAAAATCTATCAGAATCTGCATTCCTATCTCATGTCTACAAACTGGGAATCACAGCTCTGACATTTAGGAACCACAGCCTCAGAAACCTACTCTGGCCACTGCATTACTTTCGACATTTTACATCCTTCTGCCCTGGAGATCCCCAGGACCAGTCATGGGGAATCTCTGGGGAACCCCTAATGGCATCATCACCCAAGGGGTTCACGAGTAGCCCCTTGACTCACATGGGAATACCCCAGGAACTCCCCCACCACTGAAAGGGGTTGAAGAAGTTCATTCTCCTCATGTTCAAGCCTAGACTCTTGATTCAGTTAGTAGTACTTCCCTAAGGCTATGTTCTTGGGACCAAGGTGCCCAAAGACGAAAGGACTTTGCTTTTCAAGTCAATTGCAGCAGAACTATCAGCAACAGCCAGTTCAGTTCAGTTGCTCAGTCATGTCCGACTCTTTGCAACCCCATGAATCGCAGCACGCCAGGCCTCCCTGTCCATCATCAACTCCCGGAGTCCACCCAAACCCATGTCCATCGAGCTGGTGATGCCATCCAGCCATCTCATCCTCTGTCGTCCCCTTCTCCTCCTGCCCCCAATCCCTCCCAGCATCAGAGTCTTTTCCAATGAGTCAACTCTTCGCCAAAGTACTGGCATTTCAGCTTTAGCATCATTCCCTCCAAAGAAATTCCAGGGCTAATCTCCTTCAGAATGGACTGGTTGGATCTCCTTGAGGTCCAAGGGACTCTCAAGAGTCTTCTCCAACACCAGAGTTCAAAAGCATCAATGCTTCGGCACTCAGCTTTCTTTACAGTCCAACTCTCACATCCATACATGACCACTGGAAAAACCATAGCCTTGATTAGACGGACCTTTGTTGGCAAAGTAATGTCTCTGCTTTTCAATATGCTTTCCAGGTTGGTCATAACTTTCCTTCCAAGGAGTAAGTGTCTTTTAATTTCATGACTGCAGTTACCATCTGCAATGATTTGAGAGCTCAGAAAAATAAAGTCTGACACTGTTTCCACTGTTTCCTCATCTATTTCCCATAAAGTGATGGGACCAGATGCCATGATCTTCATTTTCTGAATGTTGAGATTTATGCCAATTTTTTCACTCTCCTCTTTCACTTTCATCAAGAGGCTTTTTAGTTCCTCTTCACTTTCTGCCATAAGGGTGGTGTCTGCATATCTGAGGTTACTGATATTTCTCCCGGCAATCTTGATTCCAGCTTGTGNGGGGGGTTCATGTTTGGGAGTTCGTGTAAAAAAATAAATAAATACAAAAAAAAATGTAAAAAAAAAAAAAAGAATAGAAAAAGATGTATTAACTGTAATTCCTCTGGTGTGATTTTCTATTTCATCATGCTGCTGTTGGTGCTAAGCTGCTTCAGTTGTGTCTGACTCTGTGTGACCCCAGAGACGGCAGCCCACTAGGGTCTCCTGTCCCTGGGATTCTCCAGGCAGGAACACTGGAGTGGGTCACCATTTCATCATAGACCTCAAGAAATTTCAATCTTCCAGGGCCACTCATCTCACTTCTAATTAAAGTGACAATGTAATTTATCATTAAAATCATGCTATTTTTGAGAATGAAATGAGGCACTAATAATAATTGCAAAGAAAATGTGTATAAACCAGAACTTTCCCTCCAACCTGGAATGTCTAGTCACTCTAACTGATGGAGAAAAGCTAAGTGACTAGTTTGGGGAATGAGTAACCGGAGGATAATTAAATATCCCGTTTGGCGTTTGGTAGAATCAGTGTTCCTTAAAATTATCTAACAAAATGTGTCATGAGAGATAGCACTTTTGTTATCGTCAGGAAAAAATAATACATTTCTGACATAGTTGCACTTGTTTCAACCTGCTTTTCTATTTCATTTATTTTCATATCTATATCCTTTACTGCTTCATGGTAAGTACCTCAAATAGCTTTGCGGATTGTTTTTTTTCTAATATGGTAGAGAACTGTTGGAAAGTAGATTCTTGATTTCCACCTCAAAACTTCTGAATCAGAATCTCTAGAAGTGGGGATCAGGATTTTTATTTTCACACAATCGTCTCTACAGAAATTTATGACATAGCTAGGAAGAATCTCATGGTATGGAAAACAGAGATTATTTTTGAAGAAAGGCATGTTTTGGTTGGATGAAGGATTTTATTTGTGTTGTTATTTACCTTCCCCTCCTTCATACAGTTAAATACAGTTAATTCTTGGCATTTGAATACTGAACAATTGTTCCCAAGGGAAATATTTGATTAGGTTCCTGTGAGCCTAGGTCATATTTTCTATCAAGCAATCAATAACCTTGGTTTATATGGGTTTCTGTTTAAAGACACCTCATTTAATATACGGTTGATTCACTAACATTGAACTCACAGCCAACAACATTACAACTCACGCCTGCGTGGAACTGAACTAACACAAATTTTCTCTGTAAGTCATATCTCCAGCCTTGTTGCCTTTAGGAACACTAGACGGCACTTCTGCATCATACTTGCAGTCCATTTTGGACAGTGAGATAACCAACAAAGGCATAAAAATGAGAAAAGTGTGGCCCACGTAGACTCCATGAAGACTGGTTGTTTACAGTGTGAGAGCTGAGACAAGAAGGCAGGGTGTCCCCTTGCTCCACCTCAACTGGGACCGTGCACGGGGAGTGACTCAAAGCACCCACTGCTCTGCATGTGTCCTTGAGTGAGCAGGAGAGCACTATGAGGATTGATCTGGGGTGTTGCAAATGATTCACAGTGAGTAGGCAAACTTGCAAATCTGAAATCTGTGAGTAATCAGGATCGACTGTAGGATGTTACCTTAAAGCTAATGGGCATCTTCACTTACAGCTGGGTTACCCAAGTAGATTCCGAGTGGCATTCAAGAGGTAAATCTAAAATGGAGAGTGAGCGACCGCAGGAAATGTAGATTAAAAAGATAACTTTTCAAACTGTTTTCCCACAAGCAGTGTGAGCCATACGAGTTCCCTAGATCCTCCTCTGCACTGGTGTCATCACTATTTTAGTCATTGTGATAGGTGGGTAATGACACTTCTGAGATTTTAATTTGAATCTCCCTAATGGCTAATATTTAGCAATTTGAAAACAGTTAATCATATGACTACCACCACTGAGCATTTATTCCAGGCAACTAAAAACTCTGATCCTCCTTCTCAAAACACCTGCATGTGGATGTTCATGGTATCTGTATTTGTAATAGCCCCAAACTCAGGTAAATGACTGAGCAGTTAAAAGAAAACAAACCCTGGTACAACCTACTGTGGATTACAATGCAACATTAAAAAGGAAAACTATTGGTACACAAGGCAACCTGAATGAACCTTGAGAAAGTTAGACTGAGTGAATAAAGTCAGTTTCAAAAGGTTACATACTATGTGATTATTCCATTTACGTACCATTCTCAAAATGAGAAAATTGTAGGGATGGAGAACAGATTAGTGGTTGAAAGGAGGTGGTAGGAACAGGAGAGCAGGTGGGTGTGTCACAAAAGGGCATTTTGGGGGATGCTTGTGGTGATGGAAACATTCTGTGCCTTGACTATATCAAAGGCAATGTGCTGGTTGTGATTGTACCATAGTTTTCTGAGATGTTACCTACCACTGGGTGGAAAATGGATAAAGGGCACATGAGAGCTCTCTGCTTTATTTCTTTCAGTTATGTGAATCTATGGCTACCTCAAAGTAAGAATCTTAGTGAAAAACACTGGGGAAATGCTTTCTCAGACAAATAAAGAGAAAACTTTCCTTTTTCCAAGTGTCGGTTAATTCTTGTTTACCAAGTAATTTAACAGGCTCTTACCTGTTAAAGAGACTAAGGAAAGAATAATTTTACTTCGTATGGCATAACATTTTTCAGATGACTTATTAAAAAAATATACACCAACCTTACAACTTCCTGCAAACAATAAAACTTTAACCACCTAATTTTCATTTCAAAATCACTTTTACATGAAATAAAATATATAGAGTAAAGTGGACAGTATAAATTTTAATTGACTCTTTTTGAGTGAGGAAACTGAAGCTCAACTCCTATGTGAAAGTTGATAACGTTAATTCTGAAGGTTTGTTTTGCAAAGTATCAATAAATTCACAAAACCAAGATCTATGATCCTATGCAAGTCAGAATCTCTAGGGCATAAACAAAGTTTTAATATAGCATCCTACTTCATCTTCTATATGTGTGTGTGTGTGTGCCTAAGTGTGTGCGCTAAGTCATTTCAGCCGGGTCTGACGCTGTGACCCTATGGACTGCAGCCTGCCAGGCTCCTTTGTCCTGTCATTCCCTCCTCCAGGGAATCTTCCTGACTCAAGGATTGAACCCAAGTCTCTTACATCTCCTGCATTGGCAGGCAGATTCTTTACCACTAGAGCAACCTGGGAAACCCATACATGTGTGTATGTAGGTATATCTGTATAAACACGGATATACATTTGATTTCTCAATATATAAGAAAGGGGCTGAGAATAATTATTAAGGATATATAGAACAAGACTTTCTTTCTGAAAGGGATGAGAATGGGTCTTTTCAAGTTAGGGCTTGTATTAGTTTCCTAAGGCAGCCATGATAAAGCGTTATGGGCTGGGTGGCTTAAATCCTTAAAAAACGGAATATAGTCTCCCAGTTTTGGAGACTGGAAATCTGTTCCTTCTATTTTTGACTGTGTGGATCACAGCAAACTGTGGAAAATTCTTAAAGAGATGGGAATAACAGACCACCTTACCTGCCTCCTGAGAAGTCTGCGGGTCAAGAAGTAACAGTTAGAACCAGACATGAAACAACAGATTGGTTCCAAATTGGGAAAGGAGTACATCAAGGCTGTATATTGTCACCCTACTTGTTTAACTTATATGCAGAGGACATCTTGCGAAATGCCAGCCTGGATAAAACACAAGATTGCTGGGAGAAATATCAATAACAGATTCAGATGACACCACCATATGGCAGAGAGCAAAGAAGAAATAAAGAGTCTCTTGATGAAGGTGAAAGAGGAGAGTGAAAGAGCTGGCTTAAAACTCAACATTCAAAAAGCTAAGATCATGGCATCTGGTCCCATCACTTCATGGCAAATAAATGGGAAAACAATGGAAGCAGTGACAAACTATTTTCTTGGTCTCTTAAATCACTGCAGATGGTGACTACAGCCATGAAATTAAAAGACACTTACTCCTGGGAAGAAAAGCTCTGATCAACCTAGACAGCATATTAAAAAGCAGAGACATAATTTTGCTGACCTTTGACCAAAGGTCCATCTAGTCAAAGCTATGGTTTTTCCAGTAGTCATGTATGGATGTGAGAGTTGGACTATAAAGAAAGCTGAGCACTGAAGAGTTAATGTTTTTGAACTGTGATGCTGGATAAGACTCTTGAGAGTTCCTTGGACAGCAAGGAGATCAAGCCAGTCAATCTTAAGGGAAATCAGTCCTGAATGTTCATTGGAAGGACGAATGCTGAAGCTGAAGCTCCAATATTTTGGGCACCTGGTGCGAAGAACTGACTTATTGGAAAAGACCTTGATGCTGGGAAAGATTGAAGGCAGGAGGAAAAGGGGACAGCAGAGGATGAGATGGTAGGGTGGCATTATTGACTCAATGGACATGAGTTTGAGCAAGCTCTAGGAGTTGATGATGAACAGGGAGGCCTGGTGTGCTGCAGTCCATAGGGTCGCAGAGAGTCAGACACGACTGAACTGACTGAGGATGAACTTTGTGAGAGAATCTGTTCCATGACTTTCCCATAGTTTCTGTTCATTTGCTGGCAATGGTTGGCATCCCTTTGCCTGTATATCTGATCTCTGCCTCCATCATCACGTGGTGCTTTCCTTATGAGCATGTCTGTGTGTAAGTTTCCCCCTCTTATGAGTACATCAGTAATACTGGATTAGGATCCATCCTGTTCCAAAAAGTATGACCTCATCTTAACTAATCACATCTGCAGCAATCCTGTTTCAAAATAAGGTCACATTCTGAGGCACTGGAGGTTAATGATTTCAACATATGAGATTTTGACTCAACAACTCAACAACTCAACTCATAATAGATTCCTTCTCCCATTCTTACCCGATACATGTGATAAAGCTGTCAATAGGTTATCAAATTAGCTATGCGCCCAAGGTGCAATGGTAGAAAATTATCCCAAACAATAAAAAAGTAAGCAGTCATTTGAATAGATATATTTTGGCCTTATTTTATCTAAAGAGAGTTAAAGTATTCTGTATTTGTAAAATGCTTGTGGTCCACCTTATAACTTTCATTGGCAGTGATAACAGAAAATGAAACTTTTTCTAAAAGTTGTATTATGGCCTTTCTAAATGTTTTGAAAGTGCCAATGTAACTTTTGCAACTCTTTTGTAGGTAGAAGTGCCTGACAAAAATTAATACATTTTTCAATCAGATGTGTTTTAAACAACCACTCCAATTCAAACCAGGTTATGGAAATAGGAATATCATGAGAATTACTCCCAAACTATTTTTTTTTAGGGAAGTCAAATACACTAAGAAATAAAAAACAAACATCAAAATGTTTGCTAATGGTCATTGCTTCTTTATCATGAGCTTGTCATTTAAACGTGTACATATTTAGGTTGATGGGAAATTTATATGCTACACTCAGGCTGAATTGTCTTATATCATGTATGCTTAGTCACTAAGTCGTGTCCGACTCTTGTGACCCCATAGACTCTAACCTTCCAGGCTCCTGTGTCCATGGGATTTTCCAGGCAAGAATACTGGACTGGGTTGCCATTTCCTTCTCCAGGGGATCTTCCCAACCCAGGAATTGAACGCAGGTCTTCTGCATTGCAGGCAGATTCTTTACCCACTGAGCTACAAGGGAAGACAGAACAATAATAAATTGACGGGAAAGATCCAAATAGGTTGTTTAGAGCCATGTGGACCAATGTGTTGACTGACTGCAGGGTTTTTTCCCCACTTTTGAAGAAGATATGCTGACATCCTGTAGACATATCTTGAGATGATTATTCAAAGTGCAAATTAATGTTGAACCCACACCTTGAAACCTCCTCTGACTCGGGTTCTTCTGGCCTCTCACTCCTGAACACATCAAAGGTGCTCTGTGACGGGAGTGATGGAACTTTGTACTTCGAGAAGATGAATGAACACTTCTGCAGAATACTACTCTTGAGCCATGAAGACTAAAACTGGGTGGGTGGCTTCAAATGTAAGTCGGGGGGAAAAACAGATTCTAAGAAGTCACAGGGCTTGGTACCCATTTGGAAAGACAGGAGCTATTTTTAGGTGTAAAGAGGATGTGGTGATTAACATGAAAGGCAAAGCCATGTAAATCCAAATGCAGCTGCTTTCTGTATCAAATGTGCACTGTTAGACTTACCTCTCTACCAAGGTATGAATAGGAAGAAGAAATCAGATTCCATTTTTAATCCTAAAATGGCTTTCAGGTATAATTTGGAGATAGCATACATTATTAGGGCTTCCCTTGTGGCTCAGCTGATAAACAACCCGTCTGCAAAGCGGGAGAGCTGGGTTCAATCCTGGGTTGGGAATATCCCCTGGAGAAGGGCAAGGCTACCCACTCCAGTATTCTAGCTTGGAGAATTCCATGGACTATATAGTCCATGGAGTCACAAAGAGTCGGACACGACTGAGTGACCTTTACTTCACTTCATACATTATTAGGTAGATAGAGAAAGTGATCTCAAAACTTTTAATTGGTACAAAATAGTGAATATGTAAAGTATTAAAAGCAACTTTCTAAGAGAATTATGTGTTTTAAATGTTGTGTGTGTATGAATGATAGTTGCTCAGTTGTATCCAACTCTTTGCAACCCCAAGGACAGTAGTCCATCAGGCTCCTTTGTCAATGGGATTCTCCAAGAAAGAATACTAGAGTGGGTTGCCGTGTGTGTGTATGCTCAGCCGCTAAGTCATGTCTGGCTCTTTGCAACCTCATAGACTGTAGTTCGACCCCTCAATCCCTGGGTTGGGAAGAAGCCCTGGAGAAGGAAATGGCAACCGTCTCCAGTACTCTTGCCTGGAGAATCCCTGGACAGAGGAGCTTGGTGGGCTACAGTCCATGGGGTCACAAGAGTTGGATACGACTGGCCAGCTGACACACACAGACTGTAGTCTGCCAGGCTCCTCTGTCCTTGGGCTATCCTAGGCAAGAATACTGGAGTGGGTAGCCATTTCTTTCTCCAGGGGATCTTCCCAACCCAAGGAGGAAACCTGTGTCTCCTGCATCTCCTGGGTTGGCAGAAAGATTCCTTACCACTTGAGCCACCTGGGAAGCCCTATTTTAAATGTTGAGAGTAGCTAACTTCTAAATGTTAGTCACACAGGTCTAATGGAGATAGAATTATTTTGAGACTTAATATTTTCTAAATTCCACCTACTTAGAGCTAACCACTCTCCACAGATGAAATCCTGAGGTTGTTGACTCAAGTTCATTGTTGTCCTGAAAAATACCACCGATCAACTCAAGAAATTCTATGCCAGGACAGTGCTCCGAGCCTAACAGTGGTGCGTCCTTAAACTGCCCCCGCGTACCTCGTAATCCCTCCTCCTGCTCCTCTCCCATTCACTGATTCAATTTAAGTTCACAGCCCTACACTGCTAGAGTTTAGGTTCACTTTAAGAAGGTTTCAATTGAATAATTAAAACTTAGAAGATATTCTGTACACATCCAGAAGAAAGGAAAATTAAAAATAAATGAAAATAAAAAAGAAGTGCAAAAAGATAGCCTGACAGTGAGACAAACCTAGATTAGAAATTACACATATTGCTTCACATCTTTGAGCCTTTTTACCTGTTATCTATATATATGGATAAAGATTAATACCTCCCAAGTTATCATGGAAATTAAATGACATTATATGTAAAGATTCTGGTGAATGCTACCAACAGCAGTATTATTATGATTCTGTAATGCTGTGTTTATTATTGTTGGTTGATGACACCACTCTGGCTGTGATTAAAATCACAGATTAGTTCTTAGCAAATTAGAAGTGAGAAGTAACAAAGAGGCAAAGCAACAGTAACAGTGTACCCAGCTGTCTTCTGGCATACAATGGTTAAGCAAATATGAGAACTTCCTTAGTCACAGTTTCCATTGAAGGTAACCTCTTTTATTAAATAATCTCTTCTCTTATTAAGCTAGATGGTCAGCACATTTAATATATTTTGTTAAGTGTGCATACACTTATCATTTTGTAAAACTATCTAGCTTATTTATACCAACGAACTGGAGGTAAAAAAAATCCATCATCTTTTATATCCTAACTTTTTTGTTTAAAATTGTATCAAAAAAAATTTCCCAATGAATCTTTCTCCGAGGCATAGGAAAAAATTAATAAGAAAATGCAAAAAAAAAATACTGTTTATTTTATAGAAGAGATACAATCCCTCAAGAATTGTGTCTCTTTTAGTCAAAAAATGACTAACATCTGAGCCTTACCGTCTCCATTTAATCTACAGTGTAAAAAAATCACTATCTATTATTGCTTATAGAAGACTTCTTCTATCTTCTCCCTGAAGATTTTGTTAGGACTGAACATTGATAAGCCTTCTCTGCTGACCCTAATGTGTGCAGGCACTATAGCTAAAATTGTTCAGCTCTGTGGGCAGAACTCTCTCTCTCTCTTTCTTATTTTTTCTTTTGTTCTTCACGATAGAGAGGTGTGTAAATCCATCAATCCTAAGGAACAATGCTACAGTCCTAAAGAATCCCGACCACACTCCTTATATTGACCTGGCATCCAGGACTTTGGGAAACTAAGATTATCATTCACTTTAAGCAAGTTTCTTGTTCACAGTCTTTCTGCTGAGACACAGAGAATTACCTGAATTTCTTTTGTATCACAGCACAAGGGGAGTGTGAAAAGACTGCAGTTCACATATATTAAATATATTTCTCTTTGACAAGTGACACTGAGTAGAGAAGCTCTTGATTCAGTATTCTGATGCCTTAGATTCTAACTTTCTCATGAAAGTCAATGGACATCTTATGTTAGAGTAAAACCAGGTAGCCTGAAAAGTAAAAGAACTGAAAAAGAAGTAAGGAAAAACTTCGAAGAATTGAAAAAAAGAGAAATTATATTGTTATTCACTTATCAGAGAAATGCAAGAACCAAAGCCTCTGTCATTTTTCAAGGGCAGCAAGTGGTAAGATACAGAAGAGACAGACAGCCTTTGAGAGTAGAATTCCTGATCACTCCATTTTGGGGCCAGCATTTTTCTTAACTACTTTTCTGGGCTTAAAAATCTGCATAGGCTTCCTCTTCTAACATATCTATCAAGCTGAGTGGATATTTTTAAATCTATCAATACATTACTTTAAATAAACAAGTCCACATCTCATAAAACAACAGAAACATAAGGAAAAGATTCCTAAACAGTTTTCTTGTTCCTGATATGAATCTTCAAATACTGCCATTAGTCACTCTGCTCCATCTTGTATCACTTCTGTGATTACTGAATGAAGAATAATTTCTCAGACCTTTCTACACAGCTGTTGGAGGATGAGAGAGTTTATAAGTTACCATATCACTGACTGTAAAATCCTGAGCAGGGGCACTTTGATCTAACACATGGCACCTTGCAGTCCAAGGCACTGTCCCTCAATGGCAGATTGCTGAGTAAATGAGACTCCCAGCTTGAACATAAACTGGATAGAAGTTGAAGACTTGACCCCCATGTACCTCTCAAATATTATGATGTTTGGCATTTTTACACTTTTTTTGGTAAGTGAATTACGATGTCATTTTAGTGAGAAAATGACACCATCTCTGCCAAATCAAAAATCAGGTTTTCATCTTTTATTTTTTCCAGAAGAGTTTTGTAAGGATAACACCCATTTGAGATATGGCAACACCTAGATGCTTTTATTTTTCTTTCTCCCCTCTTCCTATACATTGGTCTGTTGACTAAGAGACACTATCATCTAACTACTCGGTGTCTTTCTTTACCTTCAGAAAAGACAGTCCTGGGTCACAAACTACTGTGACAATCTTTCCTGGAACATTCTGTATAAAGTGCAAAGTGTTGTCATTTGCATTTTCGGCTGTTGGTGTGAGGTGATATGTACAGGTATTGAGTTTACAGTGGTAATATGAATAAGTTCTTTTTCTAAACTCAAGGGAGACACTCAGTCATGAAAGTGGCACAGAGTGACTCCGAGGGGATAAAACAGAGTTATCTGGATACTCTGTCTGGGGCATTCTAATGACTCTGTTGGTGACAGCTTGTCTGCTGTCTGGTGGTATTAATAAAGAGCACTTTTTCTGGGGAAATTCTTGTGCTGGCTTGGCTTTCATGTGACCTGCCAAGGCGTATACCCTGTCACTTTGAGTTACTTTGCATTACACTATGGACAAAGGTCCCTGGGAGAATGGTACCTGGGATTTTCACTGTCCTGGTACTTTGTTTTTATTCTCAAGAGGAACTTGTAACCATTTAAAATAGGTGTTTGCCTCAAGCAACCAAAGAAAAACCAGAACCACCTCATTTACATATTTTAGCTTAATTATCGCTACTTCGCTGAGCATAAAGCAGGTATATTTAATGGGACAGAACTAAAATATACCTTCAGAATATAACTGATAACATTGGTAGTAAGATCACATCCTTCATGTTCAGTAGACAAACCTGAGAAGCGATGGGTGCAGGACTGGAAATTTGAGAGGTATTCTCAGGAACAAAGGACTCAAATGGGCTTCTTTTTAATGGAGCAAAACTAAACTGATTCAGAAGTAGTGACCCAATTTAGTCTTATCTGAAGTTCAAAACAGCTTATTTCATGTGTTTTTGACAATTGTACATTTTGTTATCCTATAAGGTTAATGAGAGGAAGTCAAGGTTATAAGAGAATGACAAAAGGGAAATACCACGCTAAAGTCTGTTTTTTTGTGGTGATTTGACCTAAAGAAAAAGCACTTAGCTTCTGAATTCTCATAAAAAGCTCATTTTTAATAAGACTTGTGATAGTAGTTGTGAGAAAAGCTAATCTTTGAAGACTTTATGCATAATTTTTTATATCACTGAGATTGGTTGATGTAGATAATCTATCCTGCAAATATACATTTAAATTCTTACTCAATAACCTAAAAAAAAAAAAAACCAGAGTAATTAAACCCTATTTATTATTGCATGGTGCAATCATGCCATTATTTCAAATAGGAAAAAAGAATGAGAGAAACAGAGGAAGAGACAGAGAGAAGAGAAGGTAAAAGACAAGAGATATTCTGGTTGTAGAAGCTCATTAATTTAGCTCATGTAGCTCATTTAGTTAAGTGACCAAAATGCTTACTATGACTCATGGATGCAGTTAATTTGCAAACCAACATATTAGTGAGTAATGTCTGTCCAGTTAAACCTAAAAGCCCAGTCCACAAGCAGCTGGGATATGAAAGGAGCAATACCTGCAACTCAAGAGAAGGCAACCGTTTCCCTGTTTCAAGGCAGAAGTGGGAGAAACAGCACACAGCCAACACAACATAGTAACAGTCCTCAAAAATACTCATCAAAACAGTAGGGCTTCTACCACTGACTAGTTCTGGGTCAAAAGAGTTTTCAGTCTTTTCAAACAATTATGTAGTAAAAACACTCAAAAAAATAAAAGAGGGGAAAGGAGTATATAAATTTGTCCAGATCTGCAGAGAGAAACATTAGCCTTATTCCTCTTTCCTCATATCTGACTTCTTTCTTACGCTGTTTGATTAAAGAGAACTGTTGATAAGCGCTCTATGGGAGATCATACCTGATTGAGAGTACCAGGATGACAGAACTGTGTAGAGCAGCAGGAGTGGGCGGTTCTTATTGAACACATTTCCTTAACATCCCTGAGAGATTCCCCTTTATCTGAACAAAAGTTAGCTGCAATTTCCTGAAATTGCGTATCCAACTCCTTATATTCCTTATACAGTTTCCTTATATATAAAAGGGAGAATTGTTGCAACATGTGCTTCTGTGTGATGCCAATAAGTAGACTAGCCTTTCATCTGCTCAAATGAGAGGAGAATAGTGAAGGGACTGATGAAGGCTGATTATCCATTAATAAAACAAATGAAGCTATAAGTGGATGTGTGACATATTCTGCATTTATGAGCAAGTTCTAATATTCATTGAACAGTGAAAATGGAGAGTGAGACCATACAATGAAGAAAGTCACCTTGCACAATACTTTTAAAAAATTAAAAAGTAATAAATCACCAGCCTATTCAGTCTCTTACTAATTTGGAAATAAAAAAATCTAATTTTCACTGAACCATCCAATTCCAAGGATTAACTCAAAAAGTAAACCATTCCTTGGTATCCTAAGAGTATTCTAGGTGAGTGTATTAGCTTCTTACTTTCAAGAGGGTAAAATGCATTTGAGAACTTATATTCTCACGGACTCCTTCTTAGTTTGGTTTATTTTAGTAGAGGATTGGACTAGAATTTAAAGTTGTTTCAGGGACAAATCAAAGCAAATTTATCAAAAGCTGTTTTGGTTTGGTTTACTTTAGAGGAGAATAAGCTGGAACAATTCTTCCTTTTATAAATATGACTCTTCTATTTGATTTTTAGTTTCTTATAGAAACTTTTATTTTCATCCTATCTGTTGTTCTGAGCCAAAAGCTATAATTTTCAACCAATTTGTTTTTTATCATTTGGTGTATTTTATTTTTATAATTCAGCTCTAAAATATATCTCTTGAAGTCTGGGTTACATTTGTATATGTATATGCACGTGTACATATACAGGTATATGTATTTTGAACTATCAGATATACATTTGAACTAAATAATAGTAAATATATATTCATATCCTATACCATATGTGCATGCATACATATACTATCTCTTAGTTCAACATAACATAGGACACATTATTTAAGAGTAAAAATGTTACAACCTTGTATCCCTGCTTGATAGCTTAATGCAATACATGTATTTCAAAAGTTACGTATGAAGAATACAGTCCAATCATTTTCAATTAGATTCCAACTCCACGAAAATTATAGGCTCTGCCTGAAAGCACTATATGTTGAATACTGTAGTATGTGAATAGAAACAAATTCTGTCACCCACAAGTAGAAAACAGATGCTAGAGTAAATTCTTGGCAGCAGGCATTCAACATGCAGTTCTTTTCCAGCCTCAAGTGAATCAAGCCTGAAAGCACCCTCACACGTGCTCACAAAAAAGACAGTGTGTCAGAAATGCATTCCCTTATTTTTGTGGTATTTTCTAACTAGATTAGTTTAAAATCTGCTATTCCACAAACATTTTAGGAGGTACCTCCTAGAGATAATTATTAAAGGATTACTGAGCATTTACTGTGGGCCAAGCCTAATGCAAGGAACTGGAATAAAATCCTACCAATTATTCTAAAATTTTCCATGCTATGTTACAGAAACATTTGAACAAAGTTTAAGAGTAATAGCAGACTTTCTTCTCTCTATGCTTAGCTCACTGTAAAACACACACACACACACACACACACATATGAGAATGCAGACAATAAATTTACACAAATGTCTTATGTATAAGATAAGTTCATTTGGGAGAGGTGTAAAGATACTGGAGAAACTGAGGACCTGACAAAATGTGTGAAAGTTTGGACAAACTTTCTGTGTAAACATTGTCATTAATTTCAGGCATAAGACATGTTTTCAGCTTAGAAGATGCTACCAAGGGACTTTCCTGGTGGTCCAGTAGTTAAGAATCGGCCTTGCAATGCAAGGGATGGGGATTTGATCCCTGGCTGGGTTGCTAAGACTTCACGTGCTGTGGAGCAACTAAATATTTTAAGGCAGGAAAGTCTGAACTTTAGTTCAGTATGGGCCTATGAAATTCATAAGGGGTCAAGATGATCATGGTAAGAATGGACAGACATAAGGTCAGGCAAGGAATGCGTGTAAGTGACTATGTAAAAAGGAACAGGCAGCAACGGAGATCTCCTGAGGAAGAAAAAAAGTAGAGAACAATTACAATGCCTGCTCCCCAAGTAGCAGCCAAGGAGGGCCCTTGTTGGAGCTTCTTCAGAGCACCAACTGTGGTGATGATTTTTAACTGTCCAACTTCTGCTTCCATGGAAATAGTCATTTTTCCAACCTGTCTACTCAAACTATCAGCTGTGGCTATGCCCTAATTCAGAAGAGGAAAGAGTAGGTCAGATCCACAAGTGTGAGTATGCAGATGATTTTGGCCTGAGACAAGGCTTGGAGTTCCTCTCTAGCTACCCTAGAGGCCAGTGAGAAGGCTCCATTCTGACTTGGAAGACAATCCATTAATTCTTCAGCTGACTCCACTTAAAGGTTCATGTACACAGTTAGGTCCTTCTATGCATCTAGGAGCATAGGTAGATTTTACAGGTGTTTCTGAAGTCCCTGAGACAGGTAATACACTTATTTTAGTAATACTTATCCAAGACATTAAAAAACATTCAGATACTTGCAAATGGAACCTCAGCCATCCTGTGCATTCATTCCAAACCATACACCACATGGCAGTGGACTATGGAATAGTACATTTAGTTGAGAGTTTTCTTGTTTGTCAGGTAATTTTTGTCGCTTGATACAGGAATAGGTAAACAAGCTAAATTGAATAAAAGTATAAGAAATTAAAAGGAAATGAAACAAGACAGCTCTGCATTAAATAAAGCACGATAATGATACACATTGCTGGACCACAGTTAGGAAGAGCTACAGCTGCACGGAACTTAAGCATTTCATTAGTTTTACAGTGAAAAACAACTCTCTTATGCAAAAACTGTTTATACTAAAGATCCTCAAGAAAACAAAAGAAAAATAAGCAAAGATTGCAGTGTGAGAGTTAAAAACATCTACTGGAGCCAGTGGTCCAGTGGTTAAGAATCGGCCTTGCAATGCAAGGGATGAGCACTTGATCCCTGGCTGGGTAAGTAAGACTTCACATGCTGTGGGGCAACTAAATATTTTAAGGGAGGAAAGTCTGAACTTTAGTTCAGTATGGGCCTATGAAATTCTTTCTTTCACTTGGAGATATGTATACACATAAAAAAGTAGAATGGAGATATAGATCTGATCATCTAAGATGTGAATATATAGTATACAATCTACAATACAATGTTGGAAATATGTGCAGACTTTGAGAGCTGAGAAATAGTCCTTCATTTTCATTTAATACTATTCTCCATATTAAAACAATGTTTCTAATCATGGAGAGGATTTAGAAGAAAGAAACATGTAACAATAAACTGAAAAGTGAAGCTGAGGCTGCTGATTCAATTTACTCCCTGGACAGTCTCATAAGGTACTTTACAGGGTGGATATATCAGATCTTTGAAATGTCTAGTTTATGACAATTAATAAGTAGAGTAAGAATTATTTTTTATGGCTCAAAATTCTCCAAGCCAGGCTTCAGCAATATGCGAACCATGAACTTCCAGATGTTCAAGCTGGTTTTAGAAAAGGCAGAGGAACCAGAGATCACATTGCCAACATCTGCTGTATCATCAAAAAAGCAAGAGCATTCCAGAAGAACATCTATTTCTGCTTTATTAACTATACCAAAGCCTTTGACTGTGTGGATCACAATAAACTGTGGAAAATTCTGAGAGAGATGGGAATACCAGACCCCCTGACCTGCCTCTTGAGAAACCTATATGCAGGTCAGGAAGCAACAGTTAGAACTGGACATGGAACAACAGACTGGTTCCAAATAGGAAAAGGAGTATGTCAAGGCTGTATATTGTCACCCTGCTTATTTAACTTATATGCAGAGTACATCATGAGAAACGCTGGGCTGGAAGAAGCACAAGCTGGAATCAAGATTGCTGGGAGAAATATCAATAACCTCAGATATGCAGATGACACCACCTTTATGGCAGAAAGTGAAGAGAAACTAAAAAGCTTCTTGATGAAAGTGAAAGAGGAGAGTGAAAAAGTTGGGTTAAAACTCAACATTCAGAAAACGAAGATCATGGCATCTGGTCCCATCACTTCATGGGAAATAGATGGGGAAAACAGTGGAAACAATGTAAGACTTTATCTTTCTGGGCTCCCAAATCACTGCAGATGGTGATTGCAGCCATGAAATTAAAAGACACTTGCTCCTTGGAAGGAAAGTTATGACCAACCTAGATAGCATATTAAAAAGCAGAGATATTACCAACAAAGGTCCATTGTTGGTTTTTCCAGTGGTCATGTATGGATGCAAGAGTTGGGCTGTGAAGAAAGCTGAGCACTGAAGAATTGATGCTTTTGAACTGTGGTTCTGGAGAAGACTCTTGAAAGTCCCATGGACTGCAAGGAGATCCAGTCAGTCAATCCTAAAGGAAATCAGTCCTGGGTGTTCATTGGAAAGACTGATGCTGAAGCTGAAACTCCAATCCTTTGGCCACATCATGCAAAGAGTTGACTTATTGGAAAAGACCCTGATGCTGGGAGGGATTGGGTTAGGAGGAGAAGGGAACGACAGAAGATGAGATGGCTGGATGGCATAACTGACTTGATGAACATGAGTTTGGGTGAACTCTGGGAGCTGGTGATGGACAGAGAGGCTTGGCGTGCTGTGATTCGTGGGGTCGCAAAAGGTTGGACACAACTGAGCAACTGAACTGAACTGAACTGATCCTTGGTAGCGTGAACATTTTTCCATATGATTATGTGGATTCTCTTATCTGTCTGTTGTTGTTTTTCAGTGGCTAAGTCATGGATGACTTTTTGAGACCCCCATGGACTGCAACATGCCAGACTCCCTTGTCCTTCACCATCTCCTGGAGTTTGCTTAAATCATGTCCATTGAGTCAGTGATGCCATCCAACCATCTCAACCTCTGTTGTCCTCTTTTCCTCCTGCCTTCAATCTTTCCCAACATCTTGGTCTTTTCCAATGAGTCAGCTCTTCACATCTGGTGGCCAAAGTACTGGAGCTTCAGCTTCAGCATCAGTCCTTCCAATGAATATTCAAGGTTGATTCTTTGTAGGTTTGACTGGTTTGATCTCCTTGCAGTCCAAAAGACTCTCAAGAGTCTTCTCCAGCACCACAGTTGAAAAGCATCAATGCTTTTCTGTCTACTCTGGAGCAATTGTATTTAAGAGTAAAAGTAATATTTCCAATAACTGTGGAATTATTTATATTTCATTTGTTAATGCTGAATTAGCCAAAAAGTATGAGTGATTATGAGTCCCAGTAGCATTGCTGTTCAACTATTGCATAAAGTATGCTGCATCAAATTAATAAGAAAAGATTCCAATTACTGACATGTTTTCAGATGGTACAGTGTGTTCATAGATCACTATGCCATTTTACCTATGCATGTACAAACTTGGCTTTCTCTATCTTTTGTTCCTTTAGCCCCATTTCTTTCCTTCTTGGAAGTTGTTCCTTTCTTAATCAAGCAAAGTGAGAATACTTACCTAAGTAGAGCATTGCTCTTTACCATTCCTCTGGTATCCTCTGAATAACAGGAGGTGCTCCCTAATCCAAAGACAGTGTCACTCCATCCTGTGTAAGTCCTGCTCTTGCTACCCCTCAGCTGAATGGTTGTGCTTATTTTGTGTTAGAGACCCTTCCTCCCATAAAATTTCTGGAAGCTGAGCATCACTACCAGAAGTGAAAACCAGTGAAACCATTTCATGCTTTTGATAGTCCACCTTTCTATTGATTCAACTAACTCTTACTGTATACCTAGTATGCACTTATCACTGTGCTAAAAGCCACAGAAGATAACACAAAACAAACTCAAATGAGGCGTAGTCCTTCTTTTCTAGGAGTTTACAGCCTGGTAAAGGTGACACACACAGGCAAGCTAGTGGAATCAAGTCAAAGAGTTAAAGAAGTAGACCTCCAGTGTCAGAGGATCCTAAGTTTGAACCCTGCTTACCAGCTGTGTTACCACCAGCAAGCTACTTTGCCTTTCCGCACAACAGTGTCTTCATCTGTAAAATGCAAGTGATGTCAATAACCTACCTCCTGTGTTTGTTGTGAGAATTTGAGGAGCTTATGTAGTTAGTGCAGTTCATGATGTGTGATTCAAAACTGATGTCTTGTTATGAAAAGATGGGCTCAGCATGGGTAAAGCACAGATTAACACAAAAGCAAACAAGAAGTGTCTGCTTAGAGACATTTAGAGATCACCTCTGGTGGTTGCTCAGGAAGGTCTGGTCATACAGTGACATTTAACCTGGGAAGAAGGGTTAGAGACACACTGAAACACTTTCATGCCCTTTTTGTTGAGAAAGAAAACATTGGCCCCTTGAATTAAACTCTCTCTCAGTTGATGAAGTTAAATGACCAGGATGACTCAGTGCAAGATTGTTGGTACCCTGTGAAGCATCAGAGAACAGGCTTGATGCTAATATGTTTTATCATTGGTTCCTACGTGCAGGTGCCTCCACTACCATTCAGTCATAGACGATAGCTGGGAAGATAAATGAACTCAGGAGAAGCAAAGAACAATACAGCAGTTTTTTAATCTGTCACAGTTCTTCCCCCACTTCAAAGTTGACTTGACAACTGCATTTATTTCACATCACAATTGCCACAGGTTAATAATATTGTTTTATCAGGAAACATTTATCTTGAAGAAGAAAGTTATCCTAATGCAGCAGATAACTTACCCAAGGACAAAGAGAAACGGGGCTGTGTCTTGAGGGTAATGCTAATGCCTGGCATGCTATAAAAATAAATGAAATCTGATTAACACTATTGGGGAGAAGAATAAGTCATAGCTTCTATGAAATATTATTTTCCTGATTGGAAACATTTCCATTTTTTGTCAGCTTAAAACATTGTATTAAAGATGAGATGACTTTAGAACGTTGACAGATATCTCAAACCCTATGATTATAAATGGTTGTTATAGGCTTGTAATCCTGAGGGCTTAGTCTAAAGTATTTTCCCCATAAATTGAAAGAGAAACACACTAGGAATTCACAAGATTTTAATTAAACTCATTCAAAAAAATTAAATGGGAATTTGAAAGGCTGGTTCATGAAGCATTTTTAGTAATGAACTTAATTTATAGATGAAATTTCCTAGCAAATTTGGTGATGCCAAAAAAACCTTCAAAGACACAATATATATTTTCACAGAAGCATTATTATTAATTACTCTGCTTTTACCAATCCACAAAGTTCAGTTCATTTTCAGCTCCATCCAAACATGTATTCTTAAACCTATTTTCTACAAAATGATAACAAATACGCTTTTTTTTGTAGGAGGCAAATAGACCACAAAGAGTTGGACACTGTTATCATAAACATGAAATTAATTTCTTTTCACTAGTGTACATGGTGAAAGCAGTTTGAGCTAGAAGTAAAGAAAGAAGGGAAGAGTATCGTTTATTTTGAATTGGCAGCAGAAATACATCCAGTATAAAATCACTCCTTGTTTTTGTGTAAAATTGCCTGCAGCTTCACACCATCCTCAGGACGTGTTACCCAACTGTGAAGCAGTGAAGCTGAGCCAGGCAGAGGCTAATGTGAAAGCTGGGGTGGTGCAGAAAAAGTAGGTGGTGGTTTATAGCCATGCAGATGTGCTTTTAGTAATAATAATAATAATTTATGCAGAGCCTTTATGAAGCCCAGTGTGTTTTTAAAACATGAGTCTGTTAATTCAGAATGCACCCCTGTGACTAGAAACTGCTGCTGCTGCTAAGTCGCTTCAGTCGTGTCCGACTCTGTGCAACCCCAAAGACGCCAGCCCACCAGGCTCCTCCGTCCATGGGATTTTCCAGGCAAGAGTACTGGAGTGGATTGCCATTGCCTTNCATGAGTCTGTTAATTCAGAATGCACCCCTGTGACTAGAAACTGCTGCTGCTGCTAAGTCGCTTCAGTCGTGTCCGACTCTGTGCAACCCCAAAGACGCCAGCCCACCAGGCTCCTCCGTCCATGGGATTTTCCAGGCAAGAGTACTGGAGTGGATTGCCATTGCCTTCTCCGGTGACTAGAACAGGGCTGGTTTAATTAACTCTGTTTTATGGATGAGGAAACTCACAATGCCTTCCACTGATAGTGTGCTAAATTCAATATTCTTTTCTGTCGCTAGTTAGACCTTCCTAAGGCAACAGTAGGCCTCAACTGATCACCAAAGTGATGACTGAAAATGGGGACGATGAAGGGAGAACAAAGTGGGGGTGATAAAGGGAGAATAAAGAGGGTTTATGCATTTTGAAATGGTTGTAGAAAATGTTCCTAACAAACTTATTATAATGAACGAAGGACTTTGACAAGCCCCACCATGTACACCAGTGGGGACCCTGGTGGAAGGGGTCACAATGTGACTTTTTCTTGAAATATCAGCATCTTTTTCCAAAAGTGCCACCATATTTAGGCAACAGAGAAGGATATACCCCTGGAGCTCAGAATCTTTTGGAGAACAAAGGAAACCATGCATTTTGGCATCAGCCTAACCTTTGCTGCATTTCCAGTACAGTTGTCTAACACAACAGTTGGAACGTTTGCATTGGAAAATCCCAAAGACAGTGGTGTTAAAACAAAAGAAGCAAGATGTCTATAACTGGATTGTTTTAGATGGACTGAAGCTTTGATGTACATAAATCAAAAAATGGAGATCCTAATGGATTGTTATAAAACTCTTAATTTTTTTAGTCATCTGAAAGGTGGTACATGCTTATTGAAAATTAGTCATTCATTTTATTATGAGTTAATTCTTCAATTGGCTCTTAAGTTTCTTAAGAAAGTGGAAAGGTAATAAGTTAACAAATCAGAAGTAAAAAAAAAAAGGTGGTGTGGGGAACCTCACCAATGTCTGTCTTTCCTCAGTCTTGGGAAACATATACTCTGCTCATCATACAAATATATGCTACTGCTGCTAAGTCATTTCAGTCGTGTCCGACTCTGTGCAACCCCATAGATGGCAGGCTCCCTCGTCCCTGGGATTCTCAAGGCAAGAACACTGGAGTGGGTTGCCATTTCCTTCTCCAATGCATGAGAGTGAAAAGTGAAAGTGAAGTCACTCAGTTGTGTCCGACTCTTAGCGACCCCATGGACTGTAGCCCACCAGGCTCCTCCATCCATGGGATTTTCCAGGCAAGAGTACTGGAGTGGGGTGCCATTGCCTTCTCCAACAAATATATGAAGAATCTTTAATATGATTAGTGTTATTAAAGACAGGGCAATTTGTTTTATTCTGCTTTTCAAGTTAAGTCTAAGAGCATGTACTATTTTATGATTTCAATAGATTGGGGCAAATCTTTAAAAATAGGGAAAGTATGTTGAATCCTTAATAAGATTTGGCAGAGTGTTCTAAATCATTTGACATGATTGAACACATTTAATTCTCTTAAAAATTTGCAAGGAATATATTCCCCTTCCCCCATTGTACAAATATTGAAACACAAGTTTTAGCAGTGCTGGCAGCATGTAAAACATCCTACAGTTGCCGAGTGGAATATGCAGGATTGGGGCCTGAATTTACTGAATTCGGGCTTCCAGAATTCACTGAACACTACGTGGTTTCACCTCCACCAAGTGGGTGCATGGACATTCACTGGGGAACTTTAGCTCTTGAAAATTTCTACAAATTACATGTTGTCCTCCTCACCTAGGAAAACCCAGCTGACTACGTTACACAGTGTGATAGGCAATCATGTTGTTTCTCTGTTGAAAGTGAGTCTTTCCAAGCACCGTTTGCTCAACCTGAGGCTCAGTCATTTCTCGCAGCCCAAGGGTGCGTCTATAGCCTCTTCTTGGTCCTTGAGAGCTCTTCTTGCCTCTTGACCCCTCCCTGAGCAGGAACTATCACTCTTGTTTCCTGAAAGTATGAATTCAGAGACAGTTTCTATGGGAACCAGCTTTATTCCATCCAGTAGAGCAGTGATGGATGCGTTGTAAATGTTACAAAGGGAAACAAACCACCCTGCACGTTCTCAGTAGGAAACACAATGTCTTTCACTTCCTTTTTTCCTTTCAGAAAAGTCGCCTTTTAATCCTATGGAGCTGAAGGAACTGCAAAGTCTTTACCTGATAAACTTAATAAACTCTCTCCTTTATCCTTCTTCACAATATCTAAAATCAAGAAACAGCTTCTCTTCCCAGAATATAGGTTGATGCACTCTCTAGCCTTCCTCATCACCTGATGTATACATTACAGTATTGCAATGTATAGAATGAATTTCTTTACTAGGATGGTCTTGAGTCTTGGAGGATAAGCAGGAAGAAGAAATGAGAAGTGACAACTGGGAAAACCACTGTTACTATTTTTCGTCTTATTTCTAGATGTCCTTGCTTTCTCCATAGCACAGTTAAGATTGTATTCAAAAATTAGGAGAAAAACTAATACATCATATTTTTAAGCCTAGGTTTATACATTCACTATTCACTCTTGATCCTTTAAAATATATTAAGAGAAATAATTTCATTTTAGCCTACATTTTTAAACCTAGCAATTGATAAGTATCTTTAAATTTTTTTTAGAATAAATGATACAATCTCTTGTACAAACGAATACCTGACAAAATATTTCAGTATATCAAGAAATCAAGAAATAATAGTTTCAGTCCATTTTATTTTTAAAATATTTCATGTGTTTGAAAAATAATTTTTGTGTCCTTACTGCTGCTACTGCTAAGTCACTTCAGTCATGTCCGACTCTGTGCAACCCCATAGATGGCAGTCCACCAGGCTCCCCCGTTCCTGGGATTCTCCAGGCAAAAACACTGGAGTGGGTTGCCATTTCCTTCTCCAATGCATGAAACTGAAAAGTGAAAGTGAAGCCAACTCTTAGCGATCCCATGGACTGCAGCCCACCAGGCTCCTCGATCCACGGGATTTTTCAGGCAAGAGTACTGGATTGGGTTGCCATTGCCTTCTCCGTGTGTCCTTACTATCAACATACAAACCACAATGGAGTTATCATAATCTAGAAACCCCTGAAATTAAGGAGAATGTGGATACATGCAAATATTTTCCAAAAGTTTATTTTGGAAGTCAACATAACTATTAAAAACATGAAAATAATGTTTTTCAAGGAACACTCTTTTCTGACTATCCTTTCTTTAAATTTCTGGAAATTTAGAACAAAGACATTAAGAAAATTAAATTATTTCATTAATTAAGACATGAAATCAGTGTATAGAATGTTATATTTTATTAAAATATTAAATTAAATTCTTGGTTTATATTAATAGAATAATAAAACTAAAATAACAGCAACTGACATAAATGGAATTAGATGTGAAAATTTCAATATAAAAGTAAGAAAATTATGCCAATAAAAGTAATCCTCAAAACAAACATGTTTATTGCTTTAATTGCACCCAGAATTACCTTTTTGACATTTCAAGTAACCATAGAGAATGGATTTCCCCAGTACATAAAAGCTTCTAAATCAATTTCTATGTGATACAGTTTACAGTTGTTGAAAAGAATTAGTCCATTCCCCCATCCCTAAACTATCAAAAAGTTGTACTTATTTCCTAATATTCCCACCTCTTGCAGAATTAAAAAGTGCTCAGAAAGATACTTAGATTCACCATGAAGCTGATGGCAGTGTGTGCCAATCCTCTCCCCAAAGGATTTAATTACTAAAGTGCCCCAAGCATGTTTGCCTTTACATTATTGGTTTTGCAAATAAAGTAGCACAATGGTAAATAAAGATGATGACAGTGCTTTCAGGTCACCATTTTATTACTTCAAACAGTAAAATCTAGTTTTCTGGTCCAAGTTCATGCTAGTTTTACATATTACAAAAATATTTTCCGATGTTCTGTGTCACAATAGCGATGAAAGCCAACTAATACTAAAAGAATAATCAATGTTAGAAGGATAAAAAAAAATGCTGAAAAAAAAATAAACTTTGCCAATTTAAGAAATCTACCCCCAAAGATTTTAAATTCTCACATTCATAATGACTTATACAGGAAACTCAAATTATGTTCATCAGGACTAACTTTAGATTGTCTAAACTTTTCTATTTGTTTGTGTTGTTTGTATTTTGTGGCATTTGTATTCCTAGATTGAATACATTTTTAATTAGTACTGCTATCTAGCTACCTTTATTATGGTCAGTGGCTCTCTTTTAATTATCTTCTCACAACCACTATCACGCTTTTAAACTTTCTTTGATGTCAGTTTGAAAAAGTGACAATACATGTAGGGTTAACTATTATTTCAACCATTTTGATTACACGCTATGCCTTTTGACCTTCTGGAAATCACCTGACCCTTACTTAAGACCTTTGCCTAATTACCTATCCAATTTTCTTATCTTCCTCTTCCTTTATATGTTTTTTCCTTCTCTTAAAGTTCCTGCAGTGCAGCTGTGGTCATTGCCAAAGTCAGGGTAACCTTGTTAGGACTCTCCCCAAAGTCTTCACAAGATAACCAATTAATGACTTATTGCTTTATCTCAGAGTCAAGTCATTCCTAAAACTATTGTCTTTTTTGTTCTTTAACAAAGTGTTAATTAGCTTGACTAACTTTTCTTTTTATTCACTGTTTAGAAGAGAGTAAGACCAGCACAGATTGTTAGCTCCTATACTTCATTATGTAGATAGCTTTTTTACACTACTATGATAATTTTTCTATCCATGAAAATATTTACTACATTCAGCATCTCTCCACTTTGTAAAAGGAACATCAGTTCAGTTCAGCTCAGTCGCTCAGTCGTGTCCGACTCTTTGCGACCCCATGAATCGCAGCACGCCAGGCCTCCCTGTCCATCACCATCTCCCGGAGTTCACTCAGACTCACGTCCATCGAGTCCGTGATGCCATCCAGCCATCTCATCCTCGGTCGTCCCCTTCTCCTCCTGCCCCCAATCCCTCCCAGCATCAGAGTCTTTTCCAATGAGTCAACTCTTCGCATGAGGTGGCCAAAGTACTGGAGTTTCAGCTTTAGCATCATTCCTTCCAAAGAAATCCCAGGGTTGATCTCCTTCAGAATGGACTGGTTGGATCTCCTTGCAGTCCAAGGGACTCTCAAGAGTCTTCTCCAACACCACAGTTCAAAAGCATCGATTCTTCGGCGCTCAGCTTTCTTCACAGTCCAACTTTCACATCCATACATGACCACAGGAAAAACCATAGCCTTGACTAGGCGGACCTTAGTCGGCAAAGTAATGTCTCTGCTTTTGAATATACTATCCAGGTTGGTCATAACTTTTCTTCCAAGGAGTAAGCGTCTTTTAATTTCATGGCTGCAGTCACCATCTGCAGTGATTTTGGAGCCCAAAAAAATAAAGTCTGACACTGTTTCCACTGTTTCCCCATCTATTTCCCATGAAGTGATGGGACCGGATGCCATGATCTTCGTTTTCTGAATGTTGAGCTTTAAGCCAACTTTTTCGCTCTCCTCCTTCACTTTCATCAAGAGGCTTTTTAGCTCCTCCTCACTTTCTGCCATAAGGGTGGTGTCATCAGCATATCTGAGGTTATTGATATTTCTCCCGGCAATCTTGATTCCAGCTTGTGTTTCTTCCAGTCCAGCGTTTCTCATGATGTACTCTGCATATAAGTTAAATAAGCAGGGAGACAATATACAGCCTTGACGTACTCCTTTTCCTATTTGGAACCAGTCTGTTGTTCCATGTCCAGTTCTAACTGTTGCTTCCTGACCTGCATACAGATTTCTCAAGAGGCAGGTTAGGTGGTCTGGTATTCCCATCTCTTTCAGAATTTTCCACAGTTTATTGTGATCCACACAGTCAAAGGCTTTGGCATAGTCAATAAAGCAGAAATAGATGTTTTTCTGGAACTCTCTTGCTTTTTCCATGATCCAGCGGATGTTGGCAATTTGATCTCTGGTTCCTCTGCCTGTTCTAAAACCAGCTTGAACATCAGGGAGTTCACGGTTCACATATTGCTGAAGCCTGGCTTGGAGAATTTTGAGCATTACTTTACTAGCGTGTGAGATGAGTGCAATTGTGCGGTAGTTTGAGCATTCTTTGGCATTGCCTTTCTTTGGAATTGGAATGAAAACTGACCTTTTCCAGTCCTGTGGCCACTGCTGAGTTTTCCAAATTTGCTGGCATATTGAGTGCAGCACTTTCACAGCATCATCTTCCAGGATTTGAAACAGCTCAACGGGAATTCCATCACCTCCACTAGCTTTGTTCTTAGTGATGCTTTCTAAGGCCCACTTGACTTCACATTCCAAGATGTCTGGCTCTAGATTAGTGATCACATCCTCATGATTATCTGGGTCGTGAAGATCTTTTCTGTACAGTTCTTCTGTGTATTCTTGCCACCTCTTCTTAATATCTTCTGCTTCTGTTAGGTCCATACCATTTCTATCCTTTATCGAGCCCATCTTTGCATGAAATGTTCCCTTGGTATCTCCAATTCTCTTGAAGAGATCTCTAGTCTTTCCCATTCTGTTGTTTTCCTCTATCTCTTTGCATTGATTGCTGAAGAAGGCTTTCTTATCTCTTCTTGCTATTCTTTGGAACTCTGCATTCAGATGCTTATATCTTTTCTTTTCTCCTTTGCTTTTCGCCTCTCTTCTTTTCAGTGCTATTTGTAAGGCTTCTCCAGACAGCCATTTTGCTTTTTTGCATTTCTTTTCCATGGGGATGGTCTTGATCCCTGTCTCCTGTACAATGTCACGAACCTCATTCCATAGTTCATCAGGAACTCTGTCTATCAGATCTAGGCCCTTAAATCTATTTCTCACTTCCACTGTATAATCATAAGGGATTTGATTTAGGTCATACCTGAATGGTCTAGCGGTTTTCCCTACTTTCTTCAATTTAAGTCTGAATTTGGAAATAAGGAGTTCATGATCTGAGCCACAGTCAGCTCCTGGTCTTGTTTTTGTTGACTGTATAGAGCTTCTCCATCTTTGGCTGCAAAGAATATAATCAATCTGATTTCGGTGTTGACCATCTGGTGATGTCCATGTGTAGAGTCTTCTCTTGTGTTGCTGGAAGAGGGTGTTTGCTATGACCAGTGCATTTTCTTGGCAAAACTCTATTAGTCTTTGCCCTGCTTCATTCCGCATTCCAAGGCCAAATTTGCCTGTTACTCCAGGTGTTTCTTGACTTCCTACTTTAGCATTCCAGTCCCCTATAATGAAAAGGACATCTTTTTTGGGTGTTAGTTCTACAAGGTCTTGTAGGTCTTCATAAAACCGTTCAACTTCAGCTTCTTCAGCATTACTGGTTGGGGCATAGACTTGGATAACTGTGATATTGAATGGTTTGCCTTGGAAACGAACAGAGATCATTCTGTCGTTTTTGAGATTGCATCCAAGTACTGCATTTCGGACTCTTTTGTTGACCATGATGGCTACTCCATTTCTTCTGAGGGATTCCTGCCCGCAGTAGTAGATATAATGGTCATCTGAGTTAAATTCACCCATTCCAGTCCATTTTAGTTCGCTGATTCCTAGAATGTCGACGTTCACCCTTGCCATCTCTTGTTTGACCACTTCCAATTTGCCTTGATTCATGGACCTGACATTCCAGGTTCCTATGCAATATTGTTCTTTACAGCATCGGATCTTGCTTCTATCACCAGTCACATGCACAACTGGGTATTGTTTTTGCTTTGGCTCCATCCCTTCATTCTTTCTGGAGTTATTTCTCCACTGATCTCCAGTAGCATATTGGGCACCTAATGACCTGGGGAGTTCCTCTTTTGGTATCCTATCATTTTGCCTTTTCATACTGTTCATGGGGTTCTCAAGGCAAGAATACTGAAGTGGCTTGCCATTCCCTTCTCCAGTGGACCACGTTCTGTCAGACCTCTCCACCATGACCCGCCCGCCTTGGGTTGCCCTGCAGGCATGGCTTGGTTTCATTGAGTTAGACAAGGCTGTGGTCCTAGTGTGATTAGATTGACTAGTTTTCTGTGTGTATGGTTTCAGTGTGTCTGCCCTCTGATGTCCTCTTGCATCACCTACCATCTTACTTGGGTTTCTCTTACCTTGGGCGTGGGTTGTCTCTTCATGGCTGCTCCTTACCTTGGACGAGGGGTATCTCCTTACCGCCGCAGTTCCTGACCTTCAACGTGGGACAGCTCCTCTAGGCCCTCCTGCGCCGGCGCAGCCCCTGCTCCTTCAGCCCCTGTTACTTCAGGCAAATGCTATTAATATTTGTTGTCAATTATAAAACTTGAGCTTTCCTGTAAGATTTTCCTGTAAGTTTTGGAGAACTGTATCAGCTACAATGAGTTAGGTAAAACTTCAGTAGTTAAAGAATTTTCTCATGAAGTTGCTTATAATAATAATTGATGTGTTTTTTGATGTGTGTAAGCATTTGGAAGATCTGCATAGCCCAGTGAAACAATATTTTCCAAGTTACCCAAGGTTTGATGTTATAAAATCACACATGCATAAAAGATTCATTCAAAGTGTAAAATCGAAGGGTTTTAGTGCAACAGAGACGATTTTATACTCCACATTGTTGCTAATTTTTAAGAAACTACTACTTGACTAGTTTGAATATTGATTCAAACATCTGAAAAGTTATCTATCAAAATATTTCTACCATTTCCAATTACCTATCTTTGTGAGGTTGGATTGTCTTCGTTTGTTTCAACCAAAGCAACATATCCCAACAGATTTAATGTAGAAACAAATATGAGAATTGAGCTATTTTCATTAAGCTGGCAGTAAAGAGATTTATAAAATGTAAAGTAATGCAATACTTCTCACTGAATTTGGGGGAGGGGAGGGCATGATATAGTTAATTTATATAAAGACTGTTAAGTTAGCATATAAATGAATTCTTATTGTAAATGAGTCAATGAATATATAGTTTGTTTAAATTTTAAATTTGAATGTGGTAAATATCAATATCAAGACATATAAACCATATAAGTAAACATTTAATAATTTTTCAGGATGCAAGGGGGTCTTGAAATAAATGGTTTGAGAACTGCCACTCAGCCTTGATTTGCCCAAGTCTAGGTTCTTGGATTTCTATTTCTGAAATATTATCTCATCTGTGCTATGGCTTTAAATGCCTTCTCTAACCCAATAACTCACAAATTCATATATCCAACCCTGGCTTCCCCCTTTAACTCCAAACTTATGTAAATTACTGCCAATGAATATTTCTACTTGGACATCTAATAGGCATCCCCAAATTAGCATTGTCTACACTCTAACTCAATATTCCACTCTTCTTTGTTCTAGTACCTGGCAAGGTCCTGACTTCAAGTGTCATAAGAAAAGCCTCATCTTCATCCTTGACTCGTCTCTTCTCTCACACAGCAGAGCCAACTCAGGGTCGTCACTCTTGTCAACTCTACCCACAAATTGCATCTCAGATCTGACCGGTTTCACCATTTCTGCTGCTGCTGCCCTGACCTGACATAACATCATCTCTTGCATGGATTATTTCCATTTCTGAACTGGTCTTTCTGTACATGCTTGCTTCCTCAATCATCCAGGTTAGGCTAGGTTATGCTCAAGCAACCAACACTTCCAGAAGTCTGACTTGTCTGTCTATCTACACATCTGTGCGTGTATATATGGGCTTCCCAGGTGGCGCTAGTGGTGAAGAATCCACCTGCCAGGCCAGGACACATAAGAGATGTGTGTGCGTTCCCTGGGTCAGGAAGATCCCCTGGAGGAGAGCATGAAAATCCACTCCTGTAATCTTGCCTGGAAAATCCCATGGACAGAGGAACATGGCGAGCTACAGTCTACAGAGCTGCACTGAGTCAGACACAACTGAGTTAGCATGTGTATATATATATATATATATATATATATATATATATGTACAGGCGTGTATAAGAGACAGGTATAGAGCTTCTCCATCTNTAGTCCATGGTATCATAAACAATCAGACATGACTGAGTGACTTTACCTTTCATAACATATATACATCTCAGAGTGAGAAGTCTATGTTCGATACAGGATGCTTGGGGCTGGTGCACGGGGATGATCCAGAGAGATGATATGGGGTGGGAGGTGGGAGGGGGGTTCAGGTTTGGGAGCTCATATACACCCGTGGCAGATTCCTGTCAATGTATGGCAAAATCAATACAGTATTGTAAAGTAAAATAAAGTTAAAAAAAAAAAAAGATAAATCTAAAATTTGTCACAATTCAGCTGGGAATTTTCCTCCATATATTTTCACTCAGATTCAAGCTCTTGGAACAAAACCTCATGAGTGACTAGTCTCCATGGGAAAAAGAGGGATCTCTAGTGGATTTCACAACAGTGATTAAATTCTCCAGCAGAAAAGTGACAGGCATGACTGCTGCTCACAAACCACTGGCTACAGTTAGTCATGTGATAGTACCCAACTGCAGTGAACCAAAACAGCCATCTGTGCATGAACCTAGAAGGCAGACAGCCATAAGTATCTGGTGGTGGTGATGGTGAGTTAGTCACTAAGTCATGTCCGACTCTTGAGACCCCATAGACTATAGCCTGCCAGGCTCCTTTGCCAGTGAGATTCTCCAGGTAAGAATACTGGAGTGAGTTACCATTTCCTTCTCCAGAAGAGTATTTTGTGAACAGCATGCAAATAAGAAGTTTCAATATAAATGCAAGAAAGGAAAGATGAATTGTTCTTTGACTGTAAACAACTAAACTTCAAGTGATTTTGAACTTTTCCCAATAAATCAATCTATTGTGAACAGTTTATTTTCTTGGCCCAAGAAATGCTTTATCTTTTGAATGCATAGCTTAACAGCCATAAAAGAGAATGTTCTTAAAAACATGTGTAAGGTTACATCAACACAGCTGAACTCTACTGGGAAAAAAGCTGTATAATTTTTCAAAATTAAAAGAGTTAATTTAAGATTTTGCAATTATGTGGTAACTACATGATGCCTCAATGTTTCATAGAATTCATGCTTTATATATATATATGTTA
>SJYX01013960.1:206290-219085 GCA_006410675.1 Oreotragus oreotragus | reverse complement strand
AGTACTTTGGCCACCTCATGCGAAGAGTTGACTCATTGGAAAAGACTCTGATGCTGGGAGGGATTGGGGGCAGGAGGAGAAGGGGACGACCGAGGATGAGATGGCTGGATGGCATCACTGACTTGAAGGATGTGAGTCTGAGTGAACTCTGGGAGTTGGTGATGGACAGGGAGGCCTGGCGTGCTGCAATTCATGGGGTCGCAAACAGTCGGACATGACTGAGCGACTGAACTGAACTGAACTGAAGTAAGTAGTATGGCTTAATCTGTATATGGTATAGAGACATTCTTTAAAAAAATATCTGGCATGTGGATGAATTTATTCTGAATGCACATAATAAATACTCAGCAAATATTTACTGAAATGAAGAAAGTAACCCATTTTATACAAACTATAAAGGATACTGCTTATAATATGTGCTATGTGTATGTATCACATAGTTTCAACGTTAATAAAGTTTTTACCAATTTTTCTTTTTCCTTGTTATTCTTATTTAGTGAGAGAAAAAAATGAATGCTTTCTCACACATTATCATCAAAATCACTCATCTGTAGTACACTGAACTCCTTACAAATGATATACATTTAATCTGGAAATGTAACACAAGTCTTACTATTTTTACTTTTTTAAAACTTCAGTATGTTTCCTACATTAATAAGCAGCATTGCTTAACCTCCATACTGAAGTTGTAGAATTATTTTTGAAAGTTTTAAGATTACTAGGTACCAGAGATTATTCTGTAGTGCCCTCCAGGATACAACTTCATAAAGGACTGCTTTAGGCTTATGGACAGCTACCTTCTCCCAACTCCACCTCCTAAAGCAACATCCAGAAGAAACTCTCTGAATAGCCAGTGTACTCAATGAGTAGCAGATAGAAGAGCTTTGCTGTTGACCCGATTATGTTAGATAGCAAATAATCTTAACACACATATTTTGAGGAAATTTTAATGATATTCAATTTGGAGATAAATGAAATAACGGAAATCATAATTTTCTGTGACCCTAAATGGCAGTTATTACCTCTATGTTATAATTCTTATATATTGTTATTTTACAGATTGTTGAGTCTCATTGCAGATTTTCTAGGGGTGGGATAAAGAGATACCTGCTTTTAACAATTTTCTTTGGACTCTATGCTTGAAGTATTTGTTGCTATATAGTGCCTCGGTTGTGTCTGACTCTTTGAGACCCCATGGACTGCAGCGCGCCAGTCTTCCCTGTCCTTTGCCATCCCCTGGAGCTTGCTCAGACTCCTGTCCATTGAGTTGGTTATGCCATCGAACCATCTTGTCCTCTGTCACCCTCTTCTCCTCCTGCCTTCAGTCTTTCTCAGCATCAGGGTCTTTTCTGATGAGTCGGTTCTTTGCATCAGGTGGCCAAAATATTGGAGCTTCAGCGTCAGTCTTCCTAATGAATATTCAAGATTCATTTCCTTTAGGATTGACTGTTTTGATATCCTTGTTATCCAAGGGACTCTCAGCAGTCTTCTCCAGAACCACAGTTTGAAAGCATCAATACTTAAGTATTTAGCCTTCTTTATGGTCCAACTCACATCCATACATGACTACCAAAAAAGCCATAACTTTGACTATATGGACCTTTGTCGGCAAAGTAAAGTCCTTGCTTTTAGTATGTTGCCTAGGTTGGTCATAGTTTTTCTTCCAAGGAGCAAATATGTTTTAATTTTGTCACTGCAGTCCTCATCTGCAGTGGTTTAGAGCCCAGAAAAATAAAGTATAATTATATATATATGTATATGTGCATACATACTTACCTATATATATACACACGTATATATAAATGGATATATGTATGAATTATAGTTAATATTATGTACATATATGTTAATGGATATGTGTATGAATGTATATATATATATATACACACGAATGGAAAAGAAGTTGTAGCATATATATATAATGAATGGATATATATATGAATATATATATATGACACATCCTTTTTATCCATTCATCTTGTCAAGGGATGTTTAGGTTGCTTCTATGTCTCAGCTATTGAAAATACTTCTGCAGTGAACATTGGGGTGCATATATCTTTTCTTCTTGAATTAGAGTTTTATCTGGATATATGCCCAGTAGTGGGATCACTGGATTATATGGAACCAGTCTGTTGTTCCATGTCCAGTTCTAACTGTTGCTTCCTGACCTGCATACAGAGTTCTCAAGAGACAGGTCAGGTGGTCTGGTATTCCCATCTCTTGAAGAATTTCCCAGTTTGTTGTGATTCAACAGTCAATGGCTTTGGCATAGGCAATAAAACAGAAATAGATGTTTTTCTGAAACTCTCTTGCTTTCTCGATGATCCAATGGATCTTGGCAACTTAAACTCCAGCAAAACATTAATGCACACTGAGTTATTAAGGGTTCAGAATAAATAGCCAACAAATTATATGGATTATATGGTAACTCTATTTTTAATTTTTAAAAGAAACCTTTATAATGTTCTCCATATTATGTATAATTTGGAAACTAATCCCTTGTTGGTAGCATAATTTTCAAATATTTTTTTGCCAGTCCATAGGTTGTCTTTTCATTTTGTTTATGGTTTCCTTTGCTGTGCAAAAACTTTTATGTTAATTAGGTATCATTTGCTTATTTTTGTTTTTATTCTCATTACTCTAGGAGGTAGGTCAAAAAAGATCTTGCTGAGATTTATGTCAAAGAGTATTCTGCCCAACTTTCCTCTAAGAGTTTTATAGCATCAGGCCTTACATTTAGGTCTTAAATCCATTTTTAGTTTATTTTTGTGTATGGTGTTAAGGAGTGTTCTAATTTCATTCCTTTACATATAGCTGTCCAGTTTTTTCCAGCACCTCTTACTGAAGAGATCATCTTTTCTCCATTTTATATTCTTGTATTTTTTTCATAGATTAATGGACCATAAGTGCGTGGGTTTATTTCTGGGCTTTCTCCTGTTTCGTTGATCTATGTTTTTTGTGCCAATACCACATTGTTTTGATTATTGTAGCTTTGTAATATAGTCTGAAGTGACAGTGTGTGATTCCACCAGCTCCAGTCATCATTCTTAAGATTGTTTTAGCCAAGTAGCGTCTTTTGTGTCTCCATACATATTTTAATTGTTTTATTTTAGATCTGTGGAAAATACCATTGGTAATTTGATAAGGATTGCATTGAATTTGTGGATTGCCATCGATAGCATGCTTACATAAATAATATTGACTCTTCCAAGAACACAGTGTATCTTTCCAACTATGTTATCTTAAATTTCTTTCATTAGCATCTTCTATTTTTCAGAGTATAAGTTTTTTGCCTTCTTAGATAATTCTGGAGAAATTAAATTATAAATATAAGGATCTAGAATATGATTAATATACTTGTTCTATACTGATTATACATAAAACCAGCTTAGTTGGGAGATTTTAGGTGTATTTGAAATATCCAAAACAAAGACAATATGTATGTATTGTCTTTAATTAATGTGTGTATGTACTTTTATGGAACATATAGAACTAGTAATCTCAGAACATCAATACATATTACAATATCCAGAATATTAAACAAAATATCAGGAAATTATAATAATCTATCCAAATCAGAGTATATATTGAACACATACTGTTTCATTGCTAGTGGAAACACTGAAAATAAAGTTTTATTAAATTACAGTGTGGTAAGTGTTGCTGTGGAGATTGGCAAACAGGAATTCAAAAGGATGGTAGGAACCAATAAAGCCAAATTTCATATTTCTAAACTCATTTCAAGGCTAACCTTGATCACTGAATTCATGAGGGTAGCAGTAATGAGTAAGATTGTATAAGTGGAAACATGGTGATCTGGGCTAAGCAAATCTTGTAAATGCTCAAATTGTATTTTTTCTAATTTTGAACATGTATTTTTAAAAGCATTCACAGTAATAAGTCAGCTGCTTATTTGTTCAACTAAACTAAACAGAATAGAGTGTGACTAGGTCAGAAAGTGTCCATTTGGAGCTCTTAGTAGGTTAAAGAAAACTGATAGAAATTATTTTTTCCCCTTAAGGTAGTTTTTTTCATGATTCCTGGTAATTGAAATTTTCTTTGGTTGTTAAGGAACCATTAAAAAGCTGTTTCTTCATCAATTAGAATCTTGCTGCTGGATTGTATGACATTTCGTGAACCAGGTTTAATTTGTTATACATTGTTCCAGAAGGTGAGATGAGATTAGACGGACTTGTGTGTTAGTTGAGAGATGTATTTTACACTGACTTTTCATGGTCCCTTTCTAGTAATTCAAATATAGCCGCATGATCTTGATTAGCTAATCTTTCCACATCAGCATTTTCAGATGGTACTTCATGAAATTTTCACTACAATTAAAAATGCAATTAAAATGGATTATCTAAATCAAAGTCAATCTTTAATTACTGCCTACTATCTAGATCCTTATTTCGTGATAGAACAGATTAAATTCTAACAATTGCAGTTCTAATGCCTTCATTATTAAAAACATAATAATACCAGTCTTTTGAGGCTCATCTCATTTCCTATCAGTTCTTTTTCACACTGTCATCGAGAAGTTTGCTTCTTTTAACAACCTACTGCTTACTTAGTCCTGAGCTGGTTTTTATATACTTCTTCTAAGAAAAATTAAAGTATTACAAAGTTCATCAAATTAATCCAAGTCCTTTCATGTAAAAGGAGCGGGTATCTCACCTGCACTACTTGTCCTAGTTCTTTTTCACTTCTCCATTTTTCGCCTTTGTTAGTTATTGCAAAAAAAAAAAAAGTAAGAAAATTGTGGGGGAGGGAGGAAATGCTTTTTTCCTTTTTAGAAGGTAATTCTATTTACTGTCACATCAGTCTTTAGTTGTTTTCTAAACCTTGTCAATTTGCATGTGATTCAGTAACACAGTTTGCCTTCTAAGTGTGTCAGTAGTGTTAATATTGGGTAGTGAGGTGAAAACTGATGGATCTAAAACTCAAAGGGCCCCCTATGTCAATGTTCATGTGCTAGTTACGTTGCCATTTCTTTCTCCAGGAGAAAGAAATTCCTGCCAACCCAGGAATTGAATCCACATCTCCTTCACTGCAGGCAGATTCTTTACCACTGAACCACCTGGGAAGTCCACATGGTCCCATAGTAGGTATTCAATAAGGGTGGCTATTTTATTATATCTTAGTTTCTTCCATGTTGCTATACAACCTATTTATCTATTGAGATAGCATGTTAACCTAGGAGTCTATAAATATTACATAGTCAAAAAACTTAATTGGTGGACTCTGAGCTTGAATATGCTGGTGTTTTTCCAATATCTCAATATTTGCATATATAATAGTGTTTACCAACTGGTTGAAAGCATCTAACCAATATGTGATGTTTAGCACATGTCATCCTGAAACATCTTTATGAACAACCTAACCAGATATGGCATGATCAATCTTTTACAAAAGCTATACGGAAATTGCCTTTATCTCTTGGCAACTTCAGCTCAGTTCAATTCAGTCACTCAGTCGTGTCTGACTCTTTGCTATCCCATGGATGGCAGCATGCCAGGCCTCCCTGTCTATCACCAATTCCCAGAGCTTACTCAAACTCATGGGCATTGAGTCGGTGATGCCATCCAACCATCTCAACCTCTGTCATCACCTTCTCCTCCTGTCTTCAATCTTTCCCAGCATCAGGGTCTTTTCAGATGAGTCAGTTCTTCGCATCAGGTGGCCAAAGTATTGGAGTTTCAGCTTCAACATCAGTCCATCCAATGAATATTCAGGACCGATTTTCTTTAGGATGGACTGATAGGATCTCCTTGCAGTCCAAGAGACTCTCAAGAGTCTTCTCCAACACCACAGTTCAAAAGCATCAGTTATTCGATGCTCAGCTGTCTTTATAGTCCAACTCTCACATCCGTACATGACTACTGGAAAAGCCATAACCTTGATTAGACAAACCTTTGTTGACAAAGTAATGTCTCTGCTTTTCAATATGCTATCTAGGTTGGTCATAACTTTTCTCCCAAGGGGTAAGCGTCTTTTAATTTCATGGCTGCAATCACCATCTGCAGTGATTTTGGAGCCCAGAAAAATAAAGTCAGCTACTGTTTCCACTGTTTTCCCATCTATCTGCCATGAAATGATGGGACCAGATGCCATGATCTTCGTTTTCTGAATGTTGAGTTTTCAGCCAGCTTTTCACTGTCCTGTATAACTTTCATCAAGAGGCTTTTTAGTTCTTCTTCACTTTCTGCCATAAGGATGGTGTCATCTGCATATCTGAGGTTATTGACATTTCTCCCGGCAATCTTGATTCCAGCTTTTGTTTCTTCCAGTCCAATGTTTCTCATGATGTACTCTGCATATAAGTTAAATAAACAAGGTGACAATATACAGCCTTGACGTGATCCTTTTCCTATTTGGAACCAGTCTGTTGTTCCATTTCCAGTTCTAATTGTTGCTTCCTGACCTGCATACAGATTTCTCAAGAGACAGGTCAGGTGGTCTGGTATTCCCATCTCTTGAAGAATTTCCCAGTTTGTTGTGATTCAACAGTCAGTGGCTTTGGCATAGGCAATAAAACAGAAATAGATGTTTTTCTGGAACTCTCTTGCTTTCTTGATGATCCAATGGATCTTGGCAACTTAAACTCCAGCAAAACATTAATGCACACTGAGTTATTAAGGGTTCAGAATAAATAGCCAACAAATTGATTAAGTACTATTGAATTTGTTAAAAGACCAAATACTTTTAAAGAGCAGAGAAGTAATTTCTGGACCTGTATATCAGTGAAAACCCCAATTCTTCCATGACACAAAGAAAGCTTACTCAGCATTATGGAAATTCTGAAACTTCTGATATACTGAAGGCAGATAAATGTAGTAATCTATGGGTGGCATAAATTAATTTGAGTGAAATCTAGTGAAAAAATGTATAAACTATCATAAAGACTATAGACAGAATTGGCCTAGTTCTGTGTGGTAGTGTGAATGACATGGAAATCATAAGACAGGATATTGATACAGCAAAGATTGAGCAAGACACAAAGAAGAAAATATTTACAATCAAGCTGAAAATAATAATTAGGATTTATTATTTAGTCTGCAAATGATAGTCTTGCTTGACCCAAGTTGATGCCAGTGCATTTATGGCTAGTTTTCTCTAGACTGATTCTCTAGATTTCTCTAGATTGATTTCTCTATTTCTTCACATGGCAGTTTTCTTATAACCAGCTTCAACCTGAGTTTAAAAAAAATGTTAATCATCATTGTTGTTCCTTTTATCATGGAAGGAAAAAATAGATTCCCTGAGGATTACTGCCTTTGTATCATGAGGCTTAAACAAAAATAAATGACTCTTTCAAAATATTTTACAGATGGACATTTTCGTTTTCATGCTTCCCTTGGAGATTAAATATCCTAAGAATCCAATAGCTAGGTATATTTTATAATGTCACTGAATGCTGTGTAAATACTGAGTTCAGTGTTGGATCTTTTCAGTTCGCAGTGGAAATCCAACAGCAGTATTCTTCTGCTAGAAAGAATAGCAAATAATCAATAGAGAACACAAAACTATAGGGCCTCTGGCTGCATGAGTAGTTTGTGGTATCTAAAAATAGAAATACCACTTTTAAGATTACAGGAGCATTCATAAAGAAAAATTTTACAAAGAATTCCTCTTAGTTTAACTCAATTTGAAAAAAAAAAAAAAAAGGCATTTCACAAACGAGAAAAGTGTGTGAGTAGTGACCAGCTTTTTAATCACTTCGGAGAAGGCAATGGCACCCCACTCCAGTACTCTTGCCTGGAAAATCCCCTGGACGGAGGAGCCTGGTAGACTGTAGTCCATGTGAAGTCGCCCAGTTATGTCTGACCTTCAGCGACCCCACTTTCATTTTTCACTTTCATGCATTGGAGAAGGAAATGGCAACCCACTCCAGTGTGCTTGCCTGGAGAATCCCAGGGACGGGTGAGCCTGGTGAGCTGCCGTCTATGGGGTCGCACAGAGTCGGACATGACTGAAGTGACTTAACAGTGTAAAATTAATAATATTCTGCTCATTGAATAGGAGATGCACCCTTGGTTTCTAAAATGAAAAGAAAAATATGTACTTTCCGGGATGACCCAAATATTGATTATTTTTCCCCTCTGATTAGCTTTAGTCACCTGATTTGTATATAATTCTGTACTGTAATATACCTTAGGTTGTGGAGGGCTCTTATTTTATATGATTTTTCTTTGCAGGTAAGAATGTTTTTCTAAGAATTGGACTTTACTTGAAAACAATTACATACTTATTAAATATAGTCAAACACTTTTAGTGAATACTAGTTTTATTATAATTAGCATGCTTTTTAATCAGAATTTCTTGGAAACTTCAATAGGTTAAGGGGAATTGCGAATCCTCCTAAACCTGTTATTTTATTATATTATACTTCATTAAGCACTACATGGGAGAAGGCAATGGCACCCCACTCCAGTACTCTGCCTGGAAAATCCCATGGACAGAGGAGCCTGGTAGGCTGCAGTCCATGGTGTCACTAGGAGTCAGACACGACTGAGCAACTTTACTTTCACTTTTCATTTTCATGCACTGGAGAAGGAAATGGCAACCCACTCCAGTGTTCTTGCCTGGAGAATTCCAGGGACAGGGGAGCCTGGTGGGCTGCTGTCTCTGGGGTCGCACAGAGTCGGACACAACTGAAGCGACTTAGCAGCAGCAGCAGCACTACATGACATGGGACATAAAAACAAAACAAAAACTGCTGCTTTTATTTAGCACAGACAAAAAAATGCCACAGAATGAATTTCTAATTTTTGTCAATTTTTTTGTTTGAAATGCTAATCTATAAGCATGATGATTTATGAATATAAATCAATTTAAGAAAGACCTAAAGATGACCAAGTCTCTCATCACCAGTGCCCTGTATCTATGTCTGGTCAATGTGTACCTTCTAATTTTCCAAATTGATTTAATTCAGTGATTCTCCTTACCTGTTTTGATGACCCTGTATTGGTCTTTCCATAAAGGAGTCTTTTGTTTACTTGTTTGCGTGCTTGCTTGTTTCAGGGGAGTCAAAAACATATATAATAAAACTTAAATATAATTGTCATTACATTTAATGGGTGAGTGTCCTCTGATTTTTAGTGTGCACATTACTGATCACTTAACCATCTTGCCTGTTTGTTCACTCAGGATTAGGATTAGGGGTTCCCCAGCTCCCCAGCATTCCTCAGCAGACAAACACCACCAAGACTTACCACAAATACGAACAGCCATTTTTGAAGATGTGATCAATCTTTTCTGCCTAATTAGGCTATGAAAAAATGATCAGAGTTTTTCTAAAGCAACTATTATTAGGATACTTTTTTTTTACTTAAAACATTATAGAACCAAATATATTTTAAAAGGAAACTCTATCTCTTAAGCACAGCCTGTCTTGGCCTGGGTAATGCAAACTTAACAAAATACTCTCCACTGTGACCTCCACTATTTTCAAAGGTTCAATTTTTACTGGCACTGGCCATGGATATTATATGTCTATGCTTATAGGGAAAGGAGTACATTAAGGCTGTATATTGTCACCCTGCTTATTTAACTTCTATGCAGAGTACATCATGAGAAACGCTGGGCTGGAAGAAGCACAAGCTGGAATCAAGATTGCTGGGAGAAATATCAATAACCTCAGATATGCAGATGACACCACTCTTACGGCAGAAAGTGAAGAGGAACTAAAAAGCCTCTTGATGAAAGTGAAAGAGGAGAATGAAAAAGTTGGCTTAAAGCTCAACATTCAGAAAACGAAGATCATGGCATCCAGTCCCATCACTTCATGAAAAATAGATGGGGAAACAGTGGAAACAGTTTCAGACTTTATTTTTTGGGGTTCCAAAATCACTGCAGATGGTGACTGCAGCCATGAAATTAAAAGACGCTTACTCCTTGGAAGAAAAGTTATGACCAACTTAGATAGCATATTGAAAAGCAGAGACATTACTTTGCCAACAAAGGTCCGTCATCAAGGCTATGGTTTTCCCTGTGGTCATGTATGGATGCGAGTGTTGGACTGTGCAGAAAGCTGAGGGCCGAAGAATTGGTGCTTTTGAACTGTGGTGTGGAGTTGACTCTTAAGAGTCCCTTGGACTGCAAGGAGATCCAACCAGTCCATTCTGAAGGAGATCAACCCTGGGATTTCTTTGGAAGGAATGATGCTAAAGTTGAAACTCCAGTACTTTGGCCACCTCATGCGAAGAGTTGACTCATTGGAAAAGACTCTGATGCTGGGAGGGATTGGGGGCAGGAGGAGAAGGGGATGACAGAGGATGAGATGGCTGGATGGCATCACCGACTCGATGAACATGAGTCTGAGTGAACTCTGGGAGATGGTGATGGACAGGGAGGCCTGGCGTGCTGTGATTCATGGGGTCGCAAAGAGTCAGACATGACTGAGTGACTGAAATGAACTGAACTGAACTGAAGCTAATATTTGTAGGTGGTGATGTTCAGCAGGCCGTACTCTAGATTTACGTTATTTCTTAGCATCTACAATTTCTGAGGCCATTTTGAAGTGAAGTTGCTCAGTCGTGTCCGACTCTTTGCAACTCCATGGACTGTAGCCTACCAGGCTCCTCTGTCCATGGGATTTTCCAGGCAATAGTCCTGGAGTGGATTGCCATTTCCTTCTCCAGGGGATCTTCCCAACCCAGGGCTCGAACCCAGGTCTCCAGCATTGTAGACAGATGCTTTACAGTCTGAGCCAGCCCCATTAAAAAAATTTACTCTCAAGCAAGTAGAAATCATCTGGCCCTTCCAACGCCACCCACCTTGTTTCTGAATGTTCTGTGCTAACTTTGCAATCACCCTCGTCATGGTTACTTTAGCACCAGGCTCCAGGAAGATTGAATTTCATTTCTGGTCTCTCCATGAGCTGTTCTGTTTACCACAAGCACTGATTTATTGGGGAAAAAAAATTAAGGCTAAGTCTACTCTTCAAAAAGTTCAACTCCTCCATGGCCAATGCTAAGACAACGACAAAACTGGTCTCTACATTTGCTTTGATATTTTATGATTTTGCTCCCTGCAGAATGCCCCCATCATCAACTTCCCCCTAAATAGGGTGACCATAAAATTTATTGTCCAAATGGGAAGACTTTTCAGAATGAAAGTAGGTGCTGATGATAGTTAGTCTAGACAATAGCCTTAAACCAGGACTATCCCAGGCCCCCTGGGACACAGCATCACCTTGCTTTAAGTGCATGGTTACTGAAACAGCAGTCATAGAGAGCGCTAGTCAAGGAATGAAGGTCCATAAACAGTTAGAATAAAAGCATCTTTTAAATAATGGTACGTGGTGAGCTCAGGGAAAATTTAAGTGGGAATAGGTTGTATTTACCTTATTCTCTCATTTCTCCCTAACTCAACTTCCTTTTGTACCTCCTCACTCATGCTTCTTTACGTCACACCAGCATAGCTGCCCAGTTGAAAAATGTGCCCCTGTGCTCATTTTAGAATATATGGAATATAATAAAATACATGCATGATTTCCAAGATTCTAATGTGATCTGTGAAGCAGATCTCTGGGGAGCCTTGGGAGAGACATAGTAGTCTTATGACAGCTTGCAAATTTACTCTTGACTTGACAGATGCCAAAGACTGACTTTATCTGAACTACTCATAGATTGTCTCCTCATAATTTGGGAATATGTGCCTTGGAACTAAGCTTACTCTAAGATAAGAGCGTTGCCAACCTTTGCAGTTTTACTACTATTACCACATAGAAGAAATCAGACAATCTACTCTCATTACTATATTTTACTAGTGAAAATAAGGTCTTTCCTTTGCCTCCTAACAGTCCTCCATATAGCACAGCTCATTATCTTGTTGGCAGTTCTGTTTTAAATGTGGTGCCTGGGGCTACATGATGCATAGTGCACCTAGATTGAATCTATAAAGAGAAATTTTAATCCTCTTGTTGGTATCTTTCTGATAACAACAACCTTTGTTTCAAAATTTCTGTATCTCCACGAAAGACTTTTTTTTTTTTTGCTGCAGTTGAGAGATATGAAATCTGATCATTCCAATCAGATGGATCTTTGGCAGAGATAAAAACCACAAAATTCTATGCTTAAATAAATGAACCTGAGAGAGGGAGAATGTGTGAAAGATCATGTAGTTGAACCAAGCATAAATACACCACCGTGTGAGTGCTGGATGCAAAGAAATTTGAATGGAGCATGACAGCGACTAGAATAATCATTAATGTATCATCCTGGTTTTTTATTATTATTACTATTTTTTATTATTATTACTATTATTTTCTTATGCTCATAGATTACTATTATTTTCTTATGCTCATAGATTAGGAGTAAGTATGAAGTTGCTATGATCTAGTTATTATTCTGGATTCAAGTTTCAGGCTTATGTTGATGATTGGAAAATTTAGAAAACCACTTAAAGAGCAATAATCACTTAATGTTTTTCTCCATCCCAGTTTTCAGCTGAACTGGCTGCACCATTCAGATCAATATCAGTGTCGGGGATTAGCAGATGACACCCACCAGCCCCATCTTTAAAATGAGGCAGACTCTCTCCCTGTTTGACTTTCTGTCTACATGGGCTTTGGTGTCATTTTTAAAGTCATTCATTGTTCATATGCCCAGATATAGCCTTTAGTGAAACAGTTTTCTCAACATCATCATTTTTGTTAAGTAAAATACAAAATCCCTTGAAACTCATACTATATTTCATATAATTTACTGGTTTACACATCACCTGAAATCAAGAGCATATCAACTTGTCAATTTCCTGCATATGAAGTCCTTACTGTAAAATTTGTATATGAGA
>SJYX01013960.1:146243-199220 GCA_006410675.1 Oreotragus oreotragus | reverse complement strand
TGTGGTCATGTATGGATGTGAAAGTTGGACTGTGAAGAAAGCTGAGCTCTGAAGAATCGATGCTTTTGAACTGTGGTGTTGGAGAAGACTCTTGAGAGTCCCTTGGACTGCAAGGAGATCCAACCAGTCCATTCTGAAGAAGATCAACCCTGGGACTTCTTTGGAAGGAATGATGCTAAAGCTGAAACTCCAGTACTTTGGCCACCTCATGCGAAGGGTTGACTCATTGGAAAAGACTCTGATGCTGGGAGGGATTGGGGGCGGGAGGAGAAGGGGACGACGAAGGATGAGATGGTTGGATGGCATCATGGACTCAATGCACGTGAGTTTGAGTGAATGCCCGGAGATGGTGATGAACAGGGAGACCTGGCGTGCTACGATTCATGGGGTCGCAAAGAGTCGGACACGACTGGGTGACTGAACTGAACTGTCCTAGAATGTAGACCACACTAATGATCCATACCTCCCCATTAATATTAAACTAGCCTCTCCAGACTGAAAATATGGGGACCATTGTTTGGTAACATTGAACACGACAGGGGTATGTGTGTTATTCGCTCAGTCATGTCCGACTTTGCAACCCCATGGACTTTAACCTGCCAGGTTTCTCTGTCCATGGAATTCTCCAGGCAAGAATATTGGAGTGGGTTGCCATTGCTGTCTCCAGGTGATCTTCTAGACCCAGGGATCAAACTCAGGTCTCCTGCATTACAGGCAGATTCTTTACAGTCTGAGCCACCAGGGAAATTACTTTGCAAATAATGAAAGTGTTCTGTGCCACCATTTTCTATCCTTTGGCCCCAGGAAATGAACAAGCTAGCCTACAAATTAAAACTATTTAATTTTAAAAATTGTAAATTTAAAATTTAATTTAAAATTTTAAAAGTTTTGGCAACTTCATCAGAATACAGTAGAAAGTACATTCTCCTCGGTGCTAAGAGGACTGACCCCAGCTCAGTATAATCTGATTCACATATGGATTTGAGCAGATAACTTTCCAGTCTCCTCACTCTCGTGACTGCTGGATATCACTACAATCTTTTCCCACTCTATAACTCCACCATTTATTCTGTCCTTTCAATTCTCTCACATAAATACCACCAGAATTGGAAATTACAAGCTAAACTAGCTTGGAGGTAGAGTTGACTGTTTCTTTTTTTCAGGCAGAAGATACAATAAAACCTCTTTCCCCAGAGCATGACTATTTGAATATGACATGATGAGAAAACAGTTTTAGTTTCCAGCATGCCTAGTTTCATGTTATGGGTGAATCTGAATCTATCCTTACCTGGGTTACACTAACTGTTGGAAAATTTCTGTTATAACTTGCCAAAACACATGAGTATATTTCTAAAGAAATTATAGTTTCATTCTTATAATTATTTTTTTAGAAAGTAAACATCAAATATAACCTAGGAGTGAATAAGAAATTGATGTGTAAACGTTTATGGAAATTTTCTATAATATTCCAATAATATTTCTAAATTTTTAATTGTTTTTGCACCACATTTCTAATAAAATACCAGGAAGATTTTTCTGGCTATTTTACAAATAGTAGAAGTACTAAGTACAATTTTATTTTGTCCCAGACTCATATTTTAAAAGTTCACAATATCTTTGTTCTTAACATATAATTAGATAAAGGAGAAGAGATCAATTGCATGAGTTCACAAGAGTGAGCTCTATTATTTTTAATAATTCACAAGAATTTTAAAAATAATAATCAGACTTTGAAATCCAGCCAATGTTGGCATTTGTCAAACTACATTTCCTCAGTAAACAGATTGGAAATCACTCTTTTAAAATCATCTTGAATTTCAGAATCTATGTGTCTGGAACACTTCTCAATTTATCTTCTGAGAGTATTCCTAAGTAGCATTTAAGTAACTATACCTAAGTTAAACAAAGACATCACAAGGAAAAAAAACAATATTCTTCCTGGACATAGGTACAAAAATCCCTAACAAAATATCACTAAACCATACCCAACAATTAGTCTCTTGGGTACAAGGGATTATACCCCATAACTAAGTGAGATTAATTCTGGAAATGCAAAGTTGGTTTAATCCAAAATAAACTAGGTGATCTTTCAAAAGGGTATGACAATAGTTCAATTAAGGAAATGATAGGTTTTTAATAAGTGATGCCAGAACAACTGGATGTATTTGTTAAACAACAACAACCAAAAGTTATCCCCTTCCTCATACCACACATAAATATTGCCTGGAATGTGGATCATAAACCTAAATGTAAGAGCTAAACCTATAAAACTTCTAAAAAAAATAAAACATGACCTCAAGGACACAATCCACAAAAGAAAAAAAGATAAGTTGGACTTCAGCACAATACTAAGTGCTTGCAAGGTTGTGGAACAACTTGAATCCTCATACATTTTTAATGAGAATATAAAAATTTGGAAACACTTCAACAATTTCTTAAAAATTTAGATGTGTATTTAAATCAACTTCAATACTTCACTCTTGTATCTTTACACAAGAGAAATGCAAGCATACACACAACCTTATTTGTGATTCTTCATGGCAATGTTATTCATCCCAAACTGTAAATAATTCAAATGTCCATTACAGATGAATATAGCCAAAAATGTAATGTAAGTATACAATGAAATATTAATCAACTCAAAGGAAGAAACTGGTGATCCAGTCTACAACCTAAAAGTAAAGACAGATTCATACACAAAAGACTACATACTTTATGATTCTACCTATTTGAAATTTCTAGAAGACAAAACAATAGAGAGAGAAAGCAGATCAGTAGTTGCTTGGGCTGAAGGTGAAAAGCAGTGTCAGAGGAATTTATGGAGAGATGGAAATGTTCTAAAACTGAATTGCAGAGTAGGTTGCAAAACTCTATAAATTTGCTAAAAATCATCAAATGATTATAAATGGGTGAATTTTATAGTATATGAAGTTCAGAGCAATGAAACTATAAGAAGAAGTAGACTGCTATAGTAAACCAAAAACATGACTAAACCTTATGAGATATGTGACCAGCAAGGATAGCATGTAAAGTATTCTTCAGTGTTATCAGTGTTTACTTACAATTACTATGAAGATTCAGTTTTATTTTTACTGCAAGAGTGGAAAATGTGATGATAGATATTTTTTTCAAAATTGCCCTTGGTGCTTCCACCCTGTACTGCTATATTGTGTAGTTTACCACCAAATTCTTTAGAAATGACAGGAATGTTTATCACTATGACATCCCCTCACTTTGAACAAACTCTGATTGGGCAACAACCTTCTCTGGAGATAGGTACCTAATCCATATTATCCCCTATTTGTTGATGCCAGTCCTTTTTGCTCATGGTAATTGATCAGTGGATTAATTTGCAAGAGCAGACACTCAGGTTTTTCTACAGTAGAACATAAGAAAATCCATATGAAAAATATACACAGAGAGTGCAAAGAGGATTCAAAGATAAAGTATGACCAAGCCTCTCACTGTGTGGATCACAATAAACTGTGGAAGATTCTGAGAGAGATGGGAATACCAGACCACCTGACCTATCTCCTGAGAAACGTATATACAGGTCACGAAGCAACAGTTAGAACTGGACATGGAATAACAGACTGGTTCCAAATAGGAAAAGGAGTACGTCAAGGCTGTATATTGTCACCCTACTTATTTAATTTATATGCAGAGTACATCATGAGAAACGCTGGGCTGGAAGAAGCACAAGCTGGAATCAAGGTTTCCAAGAGAAATATCAATAACCTCAGATATGCAGATGACACCACCCTTATAGCAGAAAGTGAAGAAGAACTAAAGAGCATCTTGATGAAAGTGAAAGAGGAGAGTAAAAAAGTTGGAGTAAAACTCAACATTCAGAAAACGAAGATCATGGCATCCGGTCCCATCACTTCATGGCAAATAGATGGGGAAACAGTGGAAACAGTGAGAGACTTTATTTTGGGGGGCTCCAAAATCACTGCAGATGGTGACTGCAGTCATGAAATTAAAAGACACTTACTCCTCAGAAAGAAGGTTATGACCAACCTAGACAGCATATTAAAAAGCAGAGACATTACTTTGCCAACAAAGGTCTGTCTAGTCAAGGCTATGGTTTTTTCAGTAGTCATGTATGGATGTGAAAGTTGGACTATGAAGAAAGCTGAGTGCCGAAGAATTGATGCCTTTGAACTGTAGTGTTGGAGACAACTCTTGAGAGTCTCTTGGACTGCAAGGACATCCAACTAAAGATCCCTCCTGAGTATTCATTGGAAGGACTGATGTTGAAGCTGAAACTCCAATACTTTGGACACCTGATGTGAAGAGCTGACTCATTTGAAAAGACCCTGATGCTGGAAAAGAGCTTCCCTGATGGCTCAGACGGTAAAGCGTCTGCCTACAATGTGAGAGACATGGGTTCGATCCCTGGGTCGTGAAGATCCCCTGGAAAAGGTCCAGTGCTCTTGCCTGGAAAATTCCATGGACAGAGGAGCCTGGTAGGCTGCAGTCCATGGGGTCGGGAAAGATGCTGGGAAAGACTGAAGGCAGGAGGAGAAGGGGATGACAGAGGATGAGATGGCTGGATGGCATCACTGACTCAATGGACATGAGTTTGGGTAAACTCCGGGAGTTGGTGATGGATAGGGAGGCCTGGTATGCTGCAGTCCACGGGGTAGCAAAGAGTTGAATACAACTGAACAACTGAAGTTAACTGAACTTTTAAAATTTTAATGGAATAGGTATATAGAGAATGTTATTAGTCTGAAATTTTCATTTGTTACTGATTTTCCAAGAAAACAAAATGAAAGCTAATCACATGTTTGTATATACGCAACTTGCATATACACACATGTATGTGCCCATACCCACATGCCTATACCTATATCTACATGTGTCCGCGTGGGCACGCCCAGTTGTGCCTGACTCTCTGTGGCCCCATGGACTATTGCCTGTCAGGCTCTTCTGTCCATGGGATTCTCCAGGCAAGAGTACTGGAGTGGGTTGCCAATCTTTTCTCCAGGGAATCTTCCTGACCCAGGGATCCAACGCGAGTCTCTTGCATCTCCTGAATTGGCAGGCAGGTTCTTTACCAGCTGAGCCACCAGAGAAGCCCTGTGTCTACATAGATGTGTTTTATTTTCAAGTCTCTCTCTGTCACAGGTTGATTCGTGCTCCTAAAAGTGATACATGGACGTCTTAACCCCCAGTACCTTGAAATGTGATCATATTTGGATTCAGGTTCTTATAGGCATAATCAAGTTAGAGCGGGCTGTAGTCTAAAAGACTGGTGTTCTTATAAAAAGGGAAATTTGAATGCACAGAGAAAAGAGATTGTGAAGAAACAGGGAGAATGCCCTTTGCAAGTTAGAGACCTGGAACAAATCCCACCCTCACAGCCTTCAAGAAGAACCCAGCTGTGCTGCTACCCTGATCTGGGACTTCCAGAAGTGGAAGTCTGTCTGACAGATCTGGGACTTCCAGAACTATGAGACAGTAAATTCTTGCTGTTTAAAGCACTCAGTCTGTGTTATTTTGTTATGGCAGCTTTAGCAAACCTATGCACTGGCTTCGGCAGGGCTCCATAGAATAGAAACTGAAATGTTTTATGTGCAAATAATCTAGAGTTTGCTTGTTAAATTCAAATTGATTTGCTACTGAAATGACAAATAGAGTTGGAAAATATTGCAAGAACTGCAATATATTGTATCTACAAGAGAAGAAGGAAAGATATATTCAATGTGTAATACAAAGTATGACAAACGTTAAGCTTGTCATCTCATATTAAAATTCTATCTGGCTTTGTGGATCCTATTGGCAGAGGAAGTGTCTAAGAGGGGGATTTAGGTGGAAATAAAAGTCATTCATGTGCATCTACAATAGCTTGAATTCAGAATAGAAAGGCATTCTCTCTATTTCTGACATTATGATTTTCCCATGATATATCTCTGCAAATTCCTGTAAACCCGTGCAGTACATAACAGTCACCTGGGCAATTGGTTATGCTAAGCAGATATTAAATGTAATGTAGTAACAGGGGTGGAGACATTACTTGGAAACATTTTGAAATGTCCCCTTCTTAGAAAGTTTTATGCTGTTTATACTTGGAAGAGAAGCAAAGGATGCCTTCTTGTGTGTGTATATAAAAATACACAAATATATGTATGTACATACATACACCGGGGAAGGCAATGGCACCTCACCCCAGTACTCTTGCCTGGAAAATCCAATGGACGGAGGAGCCTGGTGGGCTGCAGTCCATTGGGTCGCTAACAGTCGGACAGACTGAGCGACTTCACTTTCACTTTTCTCTTTCATGCATTGGAGAAGGAAATGGCAACCCACTCCAGTATTCTTGCCTGGAGAATCCCAGGGATGGGGGAGCCTGGTGGGCTGCCATCTATGGGGTCACACAGAGTCAGACACGACTGAAGTGACTTAGCAGCAGCAACAGCACATACATACACATAGACATATTTTTTGGTAAATATTTTATCAACCACTAAGAAAGAGTAAAAAGTACTCAGAAATTTATTTTAGCTGTCTCTTTCCAGACTTTTTTTTGTTGTTATTGCAAAGTGATAAAAGAGAAAGTATTCCATTACTGAAATGAAAACTTCCTACTCCAAAATCCATTCACTTTCATCATGTAAAAGAGAAGAAATGAAAAGATAATTTTAAAGACATTGGATCTTAAGCTCTTAGCTAAAAAGTGAGATTTAAATTACCTTGGACACAGTCTGTAAATGGAACAGCTATACAGCAGGCCCTCTTATCTGCATGCTCCAAACCCATGAATTCAACCCAATGCAGATAGAAAGTCTGTTGGTCGAATCCCAGGGTGTGGAATATGAAGATAGGGAGGGCTGAGTGCACTAACCATGTTTTGTAATGGACTTAAACATCTTTGGATTTTGGCATTTGCAGGGAGTCCTAGAACTACTCCCCCAAGGACATGAAGGCTCAACTGTACTAGAATGTGTGCATTTCACGCAACTCCAAATCTATAGATTTGTCTGTGCACAACTCCCTTTATCTATCTGTCTGTGATCCTACTGTTGATCTTATTCTCTAAATAACCTAAATGAGTGTCATGATATCGCTTGCTCTATTACTCTGTCTCACTCTCTTCCTCTCTGACTTCAGAGAAGGAAAGTTTTATAGCCACTGTTGAATTATTCTTCCACTTTCACTTTGAGAAAACCTCTTGTTCAATGGCCTCTTATCACAGGGCCTCTCATTATATCATTGCCTCTTTGATTTCTCTTGGTGCGTATGTCCTAGAGACTTTAAGAAAAACAAATATAAAAGTGAGCTTACAAATACTGCCATAGGCCCCTAGTCTATCACCCATCCTTTCAGGTACATACATACAATAGAATGTTACTCAGCCTTAAAAAAGAAGGAAACTGCTGTTTGGGACACATGGATGCACATAGAGGACATTATGCTAAGTGAAATAAGCCAGTCACAGTAAGAAAAGTACTGTATGATTCTGCATACATAAGGAATCTAAAGTCATCAGATTCATAGAAACAGAGTAAAATGACATTGCCAGATGCTGAGGGAGGGAACATGGGGAGGTCCTAACCAAGATGTATAAGGTTTCAGTTATGCAAGATGAATAAGTTCTGGAGATGTGCTGTACAACATTGTGCCTGTAGTTAGTATTGTACTCCTAAAAAATCTCATGGGAATAGATACAATGTTAAATTTTTCATCACAACAACAAATAATAAAAATAAGTCATAACTTGAATCTTCTATTTAAACTGCAAAATATTGAATGACGAACCCATGAAATAGGTTTTGACACAGTAATGACTAATTAGATTCATTAATTAAACTCTAATTAATTTTGATTTGATCCTTTCTCAACTTGCAACATGCACATTTTAGATGTTACTCACTAATCCAAGATTGTTGGGTTAAAAGCACCATATTTTAATGGGTCAGATCAAATTTGGTTTGCATCAGGCATAGTATTTGATAGCTCACCATCACCAAGTAAAACATAGAAAGGATTTTAAAAGGATTGTCCTTTAAAAAAGGATTGTCATTGGAAAAATATGCAGTCCTATCACTAAAGCTGTAAGAAAAGTATTGCAAAGTCTACACAATATATATATATATATATATATAAAACATTGGGCTGGAGCTAGGGTATTTTCAACTCAAAGTAAACTGGAATTCTTTACCTCACAAGTAAACTGGTAGTCCCAAACATCAAATAATGTTTCAAATGAGAAATAACGGTGAATATTCATTTGAAAATAAAGACAGAATTTAAGCAGGTAGGATTTAATTAGCCAAACTGGAATGTAGCCAGACCTCTTTAGCTAACATCTCTGCTCATTAATAGATAACATTATTCCTGCCCTGCTAAACTCAATGTCAGGAACAGAAAACATCCTCGCTTTACTTCCTCGTTGGTAAATATCCAAAATTAAATAGGATATTAAAATGCACACATTTCAAATAAAAAACATTTCTCTGTAAGATAGGTATAGCCACTTTTCTACTATTAAACTATTAACATGGGAAAAATTCATATATCAGCAATAATATCCCCATACTTTAAAATATGAAGTCATGTGTTGGGTACTGCATACTATAGCAGACTTGTCATGCCTACTTTAACCAGTTCCTGTCCTTTTCTCTTCTTCTCCAAATATCACCCTGTTTAAAAAAAAATCTGTTTTTCCCATAGGTTTTCAAATGATTTCGTTATAATAGCACTTGCTTCCCTGCCCACAGTGATAATTCAGCAGTGGATGCACCATTCAAGCTAGGTTACTTCCCAGGATGGTGTCCCTGGTGCCTCAGAGGTTAAAGCGTCGCCTCCAATGTGAGTAGACCCGGGTTCGATTCCTGGGTTGGGAAGATCCCCTGGAGAAGGAAATGGTAACCCACTCCAGTATTCTTGCCTGGAGAATCCCGTGGATGGAGAAACCTGGTAGGCTACACTCCACGGGATCTCAAAGAGTCGGACACGAAACTTTCAAACTGCATGTAAGAGAAGAGTAGCCATTCTCTCTGAAAGGGAATTTGGGAAGCTGTGTTCCCCATGGAGCTGATATATTTTCCAGCCTTATAGGAAATTGTCCTGAAACGCTGAAACAGACACAGATCAGCTGAAGAAACAGCTGAGAAGACAATCAAGATGGTCTGGGAAGATGAGATTCTTGTTCTTAAATTTTCCAGAGTTGCCTTTATTTCTGTTTTCCTAGATCTTGGTGCTTTAGTTATTCCTAGAATATAGTTCTACTAATTGCTCCCAGTAACTAAAAAAAAAAAAAAAAAGTTGCTGTTTATACTAATTTGGCTCAACAGTAAGGAATCCACCGGCCATACAGAAGCTGCAGGAGACACAGGTTCAAATCCTGGTCTGGGAAGGTCACCTGGAGGAGGGCATGGCAACCCACCCCAGTATTTTGCCAGGAGAATTCCATGGACAAGAGGACACCCTGGTGGTCTACAGTCCATGCGGCCGTAAAGAGCTGGACACGACTGAAGTGACTTAGCACACACACACGGGCACACTGGTGCCACAGTGGAATGACTATGCTGGGACCTTGTCGGGTTTATTTCTCTCTCTATGTGGCTTTCTGTTTGGCTGATTTGGACTTCCACATAGCACTGAAGTCTCAGGGTCAATACGAGACTGTGAATGAGTCTCAGAGTGAATTATAGAGTGTTCTCAGAGAAAAAAATCCCAAGAATTCTAGGTGGAAGCTGTCAGACTTCTTAAGACCTAGCCCTGAAATAACTTCTATTGAATTTTGTTATTTGAAATGTGAGTCACAGAACCAGCCTAGACTCAGGGGAGGCGTCTAATAAGGGCATTCACACTGGGAAGTATGTTTTGTTGAGAACCTGTCTTTGAGATAAGTTTCCACAGTAAGCAGAGGCATTGAGAACTTAAACAGTTAACCAGGCATTAGAAATCGTATGTTTCATAATAACAGTATATGCCTTCCCTTTCAATATCTTACATGTGTTTTCACTCCTCAGTGCCTAGTGCTGTATCTAGAATATAACATGTGCTCAGTGGATACTTGCAAATTAGCTAGATGTTAGTTTATACATTCTGTTTATCTTTGCCTATAGCATATATGACTGTCATTGTGAGATTAGTGTAACAACAAGAATTCCTAAGTCATTGAAGCATTCAGATCACCATATTATGTGCTATAGGGAATATGATAAAATTTATACCCCTTAAAAATGGTAGATATGTCTTATTCTTCTTAGATTTCTCAGTACTGCATGTGTGTGTGTGAGCTAGTCGCTCAGTCATGCCCGACTCTGCGACCCCGTGGACTGCAGCCCACCAGTGTCCTCAGTCCATTACTGAACAGTGGTGTAGTATTTACTTAGTATGCACCTGATAGATATATAGGTACAAAAGAAAGTCTAAATGAAAATCCTATAAGTAAGAAATTTGAGGATGCTGCTGCTGCTGCTGCTAAGTCACTTCAGTCGTGTCCGACTCTGTGTGACCCCATAGACGGCAGCCCACCAGGCTCCCCCATCCCTGGGATTCTCCAGGCAAGAATACTGGAGTGGGTTACCATTTCCTTCTCCANATATAGGTACAAAAGGAAGTCTAAATGAAAATCCTATAAGTAAGAAATTTGGGGATGCTGCTGCTGCTGCTGCTAAGTCACTTCAGTCGTGTCCGACTCTATGTGACCCCATAGACGGCAGCCCACCAGGCTCCCCCATTCCTGGGATTCTCCAAGCAAGAATACTGGAGTGGGTTGCCATTTCCTTCTCCAATGCATGAAAGAGAAAAGTGAAAGTGAAGTCACTCAGTCTGTCCGACTGTTAGCGACCCCATGAACTGCAGCCCACCAGGCTACTCTGTCCATTGGATCTTCCAGGCAAGAGTACTGGGGTGGGGTGCCATTGCCTTCCCCAAATTTGGGGATACAGCCCAGGAAGTATTGATTCAGGCTTCCAGACCATTATACAGGGAGAGCTTAAATTGATGGGAAGGGGTTTATAAAGCAGCAAATAGCAGCATATTATCTCACCTTTCATGCTATGCAAGTGTTTGAAGTATATTCTACCTACCTGGCCAGCAGGTAGCGGGAGAGATACTATGATTCATACAGCATATAAAGTATGTCATTTGTGATATGACTCCCAAATTCTAGACACCCATGTGGCTTATGTTGCCAGGCATGCCTTACCTTTCTATTCATCTTACAGTAAACTAAAGGGAATTGTGGCTGTTATTTTCTTCCAACGATTAATTAAAAAGACTACCACTCATCTTAAATAAATATCGCTTCTAAAATACACATAGGCATAAGACACGTAGGTACTCCTTGAGGACTTTATTATATGGAAAACATAATAGCATTTTGTAGAGACAAATGGCAACATTATTTTGACTGCCTACAGCAATCAGAGAAAACTTTACTGAAAAATTCTCATTTCCTAATTATCGCTATGTATAGACAGGACTGTCTCCTGGAGGGTTTAGACTAATTTTCCCACTGGGGTTTCATGCTAGAGCAATAAATGAAATCTTGATTTGTACCTTCTTTCTAATTTTTTTCCTAATTGTTTTCAGAGAAAATTTTAGCTAACAGAAAAGGATAAATTTTTATGTGGGACCTGTATAAGCCTAGCATAGCAGAAAATTATCACCCATCTTCTGATTTCACAGACGGCTAATTAGTAGCACATGAAAGTACAGAATCTCTTCACTCAGAAAAAATTCCATAATTTAAGACCATCACTGCATCTATGAATGCTAAGATCTTTCTCATGGTCTCACAGAGAAACACTGAGTTTTTACTTTTAAACCACTAGGAGCAGTGCTTGGCACATAACTGTTATTAAATATTGAAAATTATTACCATCTACATCTTTAAAATTACATCTTTCACATAGTTTAGATTTTCCAATACAACTCTAATTTGTTTTTAATACAGTCATATTAATATCATTCATTATCATGTCTTCTTAATGCACTGTTTTTTAAGGCAGCACTACTGAATTGTGTTTTAATTAAATACTCAAAGATGATATCCCATAAGCTTCCATTTTCCCAAAGGTAAAAAAAAATATATAGTTTCAATCACAATCATTCTCAGTTTGCACTATTGTCTGGAAATAAGCTTTCTGTCTAAAGCACCCTGGCCTGACATATGAAAAAAAAATTCATAAATAGGTTTTCATGGGTTTTCATAAAATGTAACCAATTATTGATTTGAAATCCTGCTTAGCTACAACAGAATACTCTGTAATCAATTACATTTGGGGGTTTAACCTATAGATAGAACACATGAAAAAGCTGAGTTAATGACTTTTTCAACTGGCCAAATGATATCCTTGGGGGGGTGAAATGTAATCCCCAGACTGTCAGTAATTTCCAATTGTCACTGCCACACTTGCTACTGGGGAAGCGGATCTTCCTATTACTGAGCCAACAAGCTACTCTAGACCATCCCTTATGTTTCCAAAATAAAAGACCATTACAAGCCATTTTTTTCAGTCTCTTCCATATACTACTGATCTTCCTATTTCCATGGTAACCGACTCCTGCTGGCATGATCAAGAAAAGACTGATTTGGGATTTTAATTAATTGCTTAGAAATGGAAATGTAACAGGGACTGGCAGTTCAACTAAGCACATTTTGCAAAGTGAATAAAAATAGAGTTTCTGAAATACTTGAAATTGTTTCAGTGGCTGTAGCACATCTTTTGCTAGACACCTTAATTTATTCCATTCTCCAAATAAATCTGCCAAACCTACTAAGCCATTTTGTCAACACAAATCATTTTGGCAAATACTTTAATCCCTCTTCTAAACAAAATGCATTGTAATTTAAAAAATCTAACCCATCAGTGTGAACCCACTGGGTCCCATCTGAGATATTAGTAGATCATGTTTAAAGGAGCTGTCATCTCCTACTTGTAAAAAAAAGTGCCCCTATTCTTGTTACCTGCTAAGGAGAAAATTCCTTGAACTTCACCCACCATAGCAGTGTTCCATATTCCTACCATTAACAAGACTTTCCCACATTTAAAATATGCTGGAAGGTAACATCAACGGTGTCTATATTCTAATGGAACTCATCAAAGCCTTATGGGTTTTTTTTTTTCAACAAACCTGAACTTTAAAAAGAAAACATCATACATGCTCTTAATTAAAATACTTATAAAATAAAACCCTTGAATAAAAGCATCAATATTTGGTAAATGGCAAATATCAAAAATATAGAAATTAAGCAATGAGTAAATGGCTGCAAAACACAAAAGGGATGATTATCCAGAAATGACAACAAAAGTTTTCAGACATAAAACTATTTTTTAACATACAATCTTTTTAAGAACTATATATGTAACAGTTCACTTAGGATTAAATACACATAATTATATATAACAGTATGTTTCTCTGTGTGTGTATATGTATATATTCATCCCTACTACACATGTGTAATTCCTACCTAGATTTTAACACACTATTTTGTCTAATCCAAGATTAGCAGGTAGATAATGTTATAATCATAAGAATTAATGATGTGTTTTTACTCTAAACTCACTCTCTGCTATAGCCTGATATAACTTTTGGTTTCACTCTGATCTTTGACCTGGTAAATCTTTCTGAACTTTATTTTACCTTTTTTGTTTGTTTTCCTAGAGGGGTTTGAACCTCCTTGGGGCCATTGTCTTTCACAGGAAGTACTATGGGGTGTGTGTGTGTGTGTGAGGTGGGGGGTGCAGAGTGTGGGTGTCAGAGGAGGAGAGGGGAAAGCATGCATGCTCAGTCATGTCTGACTCTCTGTAACCCCATGGACTGTAACCCGCCAAGCTCTTCTTTGCATGGAAGTTTTCCAGGGGGAAGAGAACTACTAATTTTTGGGTGCTGTTACCATGCCAGTCCCTATGACAGGCAGGCCTTTGTTTGTTTAGTCACAAAGTCATATCTGACTCTTTTGCAACTCCATGGACTGTAGCCCATTAGGCTCCTCTGTGCCTGAAATTTCCCAGGCAAAAATACTGGAGTGAGTTGCCATTTCCTTCTCCAGGGGGGGTCTTCCAGACCTAGGGAACAAATGTACATCTGCATTGGCAGTTGGAGTCTTTACCACTGAGCCATCAGGGAAACAAGCTGGATATCTTTACTCAAATATCTGCCAATCAAACTCTACTTAAAAATGCTTAAACACACAGAAGCTTTCTCTTTCTATTGTCATTCTCTGATCTGAACTCTGTTTCGCCTGATATGATAGAATGGGTTTGCATGTAGCTTCAGAACTCAAGTCTAAGTGGAGAGCATTCATTCATATATTCATCCTAAAAATCACACTTCTTACCAAAAAGAGCCTGTTGGAATTAAGAAATTTTCTTTGCTGTGACTTTTCTTCTGTTTACTCTATTTTTTCCCCAAAGTACATTTTGAAAGTCAGAGAGCATGTTTATTTTGGATAACGATTACCGCAAGAGGCTGCCCAGTTCAAAGTAAGTCAGGAACCAAGGATGGTTTGTGCTGTGGATTTCTCACATCTCTGTTTGCATCCTTGTTCTATCTCTTTTCTTTCCTCTCTCCCCTGATTCACTGCAAAGCAAGTGTTTGATAAAGGTGAGGCTGATGAAGGTGGCTGCTTTGTGGACTGTCTCAGGAGAAATCTCCTATTTCCATTCCAGACCATTCCTAGAGCTCTTGGTATTCTCATGTAGTATAACTTTCCAACTTATGCAAAAGTATCTATTATGTGTGGTGGATTACTGACTCTACAATTTAGCGTGAATTTTAAAATGGAATACCCTGTGACATTGCTTTCAACAGTCTGTATTATCTGACATTATCTTTTAGTCTTCAAGTTTAAGAAAAAAATAGTAAGAACTTGGCTCTACCTGAAGTTAATAACTAAAAATTCAATATGCTCCTACAGGATATAAATGTATGAGTCTCCTGGAAAAAGATGAAACTAATTTAAGAACTTCCCACATATTGAGAACAGGTCACAGAAATTTACCAGCTGCTTCTTCATGTAAGATAGGATCTCTTGGTTCAGTGAATGTGCTGAATGCCAATTAAAACATTATCTACCTTGAGGGCATTAATATGGGGCAAAAGAGGATGGCTGATGGGAAGGTCAAAATAAACTTAGCAAAAGAAAAGTGTCTGATAAAGAATAACCTGCATTACAGTCTACAACAACCCGCCAACTTCCTGAAAATTATTGTATAAATATGGATGATGACTATTGAGTTCTTTTGTAACTCTTGTGTTTCTGTAGCAGTCAACTCCTGATTATAAACAAAGCTTCTCTGGAAATTCCTGCTGGGACAATTTTTCCAAGTGTGTCTCAGTTCCCAGGAGGAAATGAGACTCAGAGCTTATTGAATTGGCCAGACTTGAGAGGTAAAGACACATCCACAATTGAGCATCATTTCCACTTTGGCCCAGTTACTTCATTCTTTCTGGAGCTATTAGTAATGGCCCTCCACTATTCCACATTAGCATACTGGACACCTTCTGACCTAAGGGGAGGACGGGTGGGGCTCATCTTCTGCTGTCATATCTTTTTGCCTTTTCATACTGCCGTGGGGTTCTCTGGCAAGAAGACTGGAGTGGTTTACCATTCCCTCCTCCAGTGGACCACGTTTGGTTGAAACTCTTCACTAGGACCTGTTCAACCTGAGTGGCCCACAAAAGAAATCTCGTAGCTTCACTGAGTTACTCAAACAAGGCTGTGATCCATAAAGGGGCATATTCTCGTTCTCAGTTTTCAATAACCACAGAAAACATTGTCATTCTTAAATTAGATGTGTCTGCATTTAGTCTTTCCTGAAATAATTGCAAATTTATATGGTCCATGATACTTATATTTATTTTTATGTGTGTATGAAGTCCTTCACATCAGCACATGAACTTTGGAAAACAACTACATTATACTTAAGCAATCAGTTCTTTGTTACAGTTGAAAACAGTGGGTGGGCCATTTTTTTTTTTCCCAGGTTAGAAAAAAACAGGCTGAGAAGTGAACACCTCAGATTGCTTCTGTTTGTTTGAGGCTCTTATCCTCAGGGCTGCGTTCTCTTGGCTGGGTGTACCTGTTGATCGGACTGCTTAACTGTAATTATTCCAGACAGCTTTTTGGCTCAGAGCACCGTTTCATAGGCTTCATAAATCATACAAATTATTACCCAATAGAAAACTGTAATTACCCACAAACCCTGACATGCCAAAATGTGTATTAATTAGATAAGATAATAAATACTTTACTGCACATAGATATAATTATTACCTCAAAAGTGACATATATAATACACTATCTTGATGTTCTGCAGCAAATGATTCTATATGATGCTCAGTTCATAACAGAATTGTTATCTAATTTGATTAATTGGTTAATGCTTTTGCAAGGTATTTCAAACACAAGAAATGAAGTAGGATTGTTGTTTCATAACTTAATGTTATGATCAAATGAGGTTCAAACTATAATTTGCAGAGGGACTTCCTGTGGAGATAATTTACAGAAGTTTTGTTTCTTAGTTCAATATTTGAGTTTGTGTAGGAAAACTTAAGAATGATAATTACACCTAAAATTTTACTAATTTCATGACTATAATAGTAAAATATGATTTATTCACTATTAAAATGTGGAAAACTTTCTGGAAGAAATAAGCATAATGTTTCAAAATATATACTTTTTTATGCATGAATTTAGTCTGAAATTTCAATGTAGAAAGAAATTCCAGGGTAGATTTGAAAGAACAGATTTGATTAAGGAGCATTCATACAAATACTCAGTTCCTAACAGCTTGTTCTTATATTGTAAATGATGTGTAAGTTCAGACCTATAGGATAATTGAGATAGAGGAGTGACATTGTAGTCAAGTCTCTACTATATCCTAGTTTTATTTGACATAATCTGTTGTTTTCAACTCAGTCTTTTCAATACATGCAAACAAAAATGGATCTTATTCTTAATGTTCTAAAATTATATATAATAATCTCTCTATATCTCAGTTGATACACATGGCAACATTACACTGAAATAAAAAATTTCAGGCTGAAGAAGAAAGAGGAACAGTAAAGACTATTGAAGTGGAATATAAGTCAACTCAACTGTTGTATGATTAAATCTGCCTCCAAAAAGCATGATCACTGGCAGCTTTCATTTAAGTAGAGACATTCTTAAGAAACCCTTAATATGAAGAAATGAAATATAATCTACCTTGTATTTTGCTGTTTAGATAACTATCTCCATGAATCATTTAAAAGTTATTTCAAAGACAATTGACTCACCTTTCTTCCCTTTGTTATTATTAGGAAATAATTAGGGAGAGTCATATGAAAGGGAAATCATGTTGAAGGTAACATATTAGTCCACTATAGAGTTTTCTCAGAAAGAAAAGAGACTCTCATGGAGACAGTTAAAGTAGTCTAGCTGTGCAACAAATTTCCTGTATCTAGCCTACTCAAGCAATGTCTGTTTTTGCATCTGATGTATATTCAGTTCAGTTCAGTTCAGTCGCTCAGTAGTGTCCGACTCTTTGCGACCCCATGAATCGCAGCATGCCAGGCCTCCCTGTCTATCACCAACTCCCGAAGTTCACTCAGACTCACATCCTTCAAGTCAGTGATGCCATCCAGCCATCTCATTCTCTGTTGTCCCCTCCTCTTCTGCCCCCAATCCCTCCCAGCATCAGAGTCTTTTCCAATGAGTCAACTCTTCGCATGAGGTGGCCAAAGTACTGGAGTTTCAGCTTTAGCATCATCCCTTCCAAAGAAAACCCAGGGCTGATCTTCAGAATGGACTGGTTGGATCTCCTTGCAGTCCAAGGGACTCTCAAGAGTCTTCTCCAAAACCACAGTTCAAAAGCATCAATTCTTTGGCCCTCAGCTTTCTTCACAGTCCAATTCTCACATTCATACATGACCACCGGAAAAACCATAGCCTCGACTAGATGGTCCTTTGTTGGCAAAGTAATGTCTCTGCTTTTCAATATAGGCATCCAATAAATACAGCCTGGATAAGTGAATGCAGCCAAAGGACATTTATCTGGGAGAAGAGGGCTTAACTGACACTGTACTTTATTTGGATAATGGTATCATTATAACATGATGACTTTGGAAAAATATAAATAACTCAAAGATGCTGAGAACAGAAAATGACACTATAAAGTGTTACAGAAAGAATGAGGAAGAATCATTTAGAGAATATTTTACTTTATACACTCAAAATTTAGTTTTACAGAAATTCTTTGTATATGACAAAGAAGACATACTATTAACAAAGGAATCGAATTTTATCAAGGTGATAGCAGACTTCTACATATGCAAATAACTCTAAACTTTAGCTTGTTATTAATTATGAATAATTCATTATTAATTTCATAACAATTATGAAAACATAGCCTATATACAAATTTACTTATAGTTTATTATGCATTTTGTAAAAATTGAAGATACAGAAATTTTAAGGCATGAGCAAGTTCCAGGGTAGAATTCTCTTCTTAGAGCACCTTGTGGTAATTATGCTGGCTATGGCAGGAAGGAACAATCCAAAAGAAATCCATTAAGAAAAGCTATGGATGGTTCCAGCTTCTGCTTCTGAGATTAGGTAAGGTTAGGCTATTCATCCCAATCCTTCTACTGAGAACAGGAAAGATGTTGGATAAAATATATTTTTAAACATTTTCTTTAGAAGCATTAGAAGGCTATCAGAAGCCACCAACCAGAATCTTAGAACAGTCAGTAACCAAGAGCAGTAAGTGGAGGACTAAGGGCATTATGTTAATTCAGGAAAACTTGCATTAGGGCAAGAGGAACAGAAATAAAATCTCTGCAACCACCCAATATTCAGAATCTAATAAAAAAGCATCATCCACCCCTCCAATATGCTGAGTTCTTGAAAAAGCTGTAACTTCAGAAAAAAATATAAAACAGAAGAAAGTCTCCCTCCTCATACCTGGAAAACTGCAAGTTTTCTTGAGCAGAACAAAGCAGGGAAAAAGGGAAGGAGGAAAAAACCTACAGTATATTTATTCTAAATAAAATAGACTCACCTACACATGTGTATGCCATTACACATACTAAATTTATGGCATTGCAAATCATGTCTGGAAAATCTCAAAGTAGGGCTTGATGTCCACACTTTTCAGTATTCCTATGTACTCTTTTAGGAGGAGTAATTTATTCAATCAATCAATCAATCAACCAATTGTTACAGAGAAGGCCATAAAATGCTCTCTCTAAACAAAATGCTCTAGCATACAGAACAGGCAGGAATTCCTACTATTATTCTCAAGATTATTCCTCATTTTTTTAAACATTAGAGCCCAAGTGCTCAAGGTATGGCAAGACTTTAAACATTTTCTAGATCAAGAAAATATAGATGTCCTTCCTGTCCCTGAGAGACATTACAGTTTTCCTAATGTGTTCAAATTCACCTTGTTTAACATTGAGCATCACCTGATTTCTTTGGTCCCAAGTTCATAACTGTCCTACTTTCTTGCACATTAATTTATATGCTTATAGTGTCTTGTTTAGAATCCAGATCTAGTCATAAAATTCAGCTTGTCACCCAAGAAAAGGTGAACCTTGCAAACACATATATTGTCAGGGAGCAGTTTAGGTGCTGGTGAGAATCTGACTTATAGTTGAATAAGGACTTTTGTCATAGCTTAATATAGGACTCAGGAAATTGTAATAGGTGGAATTAAAGAAATATAAAAGGCAAAAGATCTTTTCATATCAATTGAGATTTCACTATTAAATGTATACTAATTGAGCTTTTAATCTGTTTCAGAGACAAAGCTCATAATTATTACAAAAGACAAGAAAGGGCATTTACCCCAATAGAATTGCCTGTTAAAATAGGCTTATGTAATCAATGTTTGTGTCACTCTATAGTTAATTAATTATTGAAACAATATCATTTTAAATTAAACAGTTGTTTAGAACACAGCTGTTTTTTACTTATTACTATATCCTCCACACCTATTCAGTTCATAGAAAAGACAATAAATATTTGGAAAATGAGTGAATGATTTTTAAAAATGAATGAATAAAACAAAAGTCTTCTTCAGATACTGGTACCTACCCATAAACCTTTAAAGTCTATAATATTCTACTGGAGGGCATATGAAAAAGAACTTTGTAATTATTTATGTTCCATTGAATGATTGCTCATATGGTGGTAATTTTTAATGATGTAAATGCTTAATGATTATTTTGTAATGTTTTAACTGGCATTTGCTGACATGATTCATGATTTCTGATTAAGTTTACCTAATTTTTGCTTCTTTGGGGATACAAGAAAGGCAGCAAAAGATGAAAATTAGAAGGAGAGACATAGGTTGTCATTCAGTTTTATGTGAACTGAAAGGTTTATAGTGAGGAACTGTTGGATGCAATTTCAGAAAGCAAGGATTTTGTGAAGAGATTAGATCAGTTACAAATTGCTAAATCTGATGGCTTAGATAAAAATTTTACCAGAGGCTTTAAAAGAAGTAGAACATGTTTTGGGGAGAAGCAATTGCCTTCTGGGTGCACAGAGTATATATTTTTCAAAGCAAATGAAATGTAAAGAGACTGTGTAATGAGAGCCTCAATGAGAATGAAATGATTACATTTTCAGCTAGACTGGACAAATTGTCTTTCGTCTGTAGTTAGGCTTCTTTGTTTATGATTATTTCCCTCTCGTAAAGCATTTAGCAAAATACAAAATATGTATTTTAAACATTAACTAGAGAAAAACAAAGCCTGTATTATCTTATATCTATATAAGGTGTTTTATAAATAGAAAAACAATGAACACACATATATATATGTACATATAAAAACAATAGATATAGGTAAATACCTTACCTTGTCTTCCTTTATAAATAACTACATTCCATGATAAGGTGCTGGGGTACAAAAGACCTGTTGTTCTTTTTTTTTCCTTTTTTATCTCTTCCGTTCTTCACTTTGAAACAATTTTCTGGTAATCTCTCACCTCCCCTGCTAAACTATGTTGGAACACTTCAAGCATTTAACTGCATTGTATCTGGTTCAGAAAATTTTCAAAATGTCAAAAATGATCAGGATTTGGAAAGATAATCTCTTCTTAAATTCTTATTGGAGTGTGTGTGTGTTTGTGTGTGTGTGTGTGTGATATGTATGTATACAATCTGAGGAGTGGGATGCAGGAAGTGGATGGCATGAAAAGTCCAAAATCCATTTCTTCCTGAAAAGGGGCCAATATTACACAACCATTCAGAATGAAATGTCTTTCGAATTGGGCAATCTGTCCTTACTTCATAAGAACATCTTAAATCTTCCTGAAATTGGGCACAACTTTATATCACACTCTTGGGCTTCAGCTTTGGCAGTTACCATGCATGTATTGGCATGAAAAAAGCAATTAACCTTTACTTATAGAAAGCTTTTCTTAAAAAAACAGCTACCTTAATTATGAGGAATACTGTGAAACTTTTCACCTAACAAACTGAAGTATCAAGTGAGTCTTCTTAATACTTAAATACAGCTAGTTGAAATATCAGAGAATTTCAATAGTGACTAGAAAGTGAAGAGGAGCTAAAAAGCCTCTTGATGAAAGTGAAGGAGGAGAGTGAAAAAGTTGGCTTAAAGCTCAACATTCAGAAAACGAAGATCATGGCATCCTGTCCCATCACTTCATGGGAAATAGATGGGGAAACAGTGGAAACAGTGTCAGACTTTATTTTTGGTGGCTCAAAAATCACTGCAGATGGTGACTGCAGCCATGAAATTAGAAGCTGCTTACTCCTTGGAAGAAAAGTTATGACCAACCTGGATAGTACATTCAAAAGCATAGACATTACTTTGCCGACTAAGGTCCGTCTAGTCAAGGCTATGGTTTTTCCTGTGGTCATGTATGGATGTGAAAGTTGGACTGTGAAGAAAGCTGAGCACCGAAGAATTGATGCTTTTGAACTGTAGTGTTGGAGAAGACTCTTGAAAGTCCCTTGGACTGCAAGGAGATTCAACCAGTCCATTCTGAAGGAAATCAGTCCTGGGTATTCTTTGAAAGGAATGATGCTAAAGCTGAAACTCCAGTACTTTGGCCACCTCATGCGAAGAGTTGACTCATTGGAAAAGAGTCTGATGCTGGGAGGGATTGGGGGCAGGAGGAGAAGGGGACGACCGAGGATGAGATGGCTGGATGGCATCACAGACTCGACGCACGTGAGTCTGAGTGAACTCCGGGAGATGGTGATGAACAGGGAGGCCTGGCGTGCTGTGATTCATGGGGTCGCAAAGAGTTGGACATGACTGAGTGACTGAACTGAACTGAACTGTGATTCAAGAAAGCATAGTAAATATATTATATGTACTCAACAGAGACTAAACTCTTATTCTGTATTAGTGTCGCGTTATGGCTGAAGCTTTTGGTCCAGTAACTGAGAGCAATGTGTCACTGTTTCTACTTTTGAGATACATACGTAACCCAATATGCATTTTACACATATTCAAAACAAGCTATCTCTACACATGTGATCTAATTCAAAGACACAACTGAGAAACTGAAATATTCCAAAACAAAAAGAATGTGAATTCATTTCAGAAAAGCATCAAAGGCATTTCACCATGTCCTACAACTCTTTTGAGTTAAGGACAAATGGTGTTAAGTAATACACTCACCCATAATACTGAGCACAGTATCAGGAGTTAATACTTGGAGTGGAAATGCTGATACTAACATTGAAGTTAAATACACATTTTTCCCAAGAACTGTTTTCTTCTTCTTTTTTAGTACATTAGACATTTAGACCTTAAGAGCTAAAACAGGTAGAAAGGGGAATAAATGTTAACTCTGGATGGTCTGATACATTTTTGTTAAAGTTATCCAATCCTCACTGATCGTTTTTTTTTCTAATGTGAAACATCACTGTTTAGTCTAAGACATGGCATCATCAGCTCAGGTTGGGGTTTCCACAGAATTTAATTAGAAATCGAAGGGCCTTGATCATTTGTGTCATCAAAGTTTTTTTCTGTAGACCGTTAATAATAGCTGTGCCCAAACAGAAAATACACAGAATTTGTTTATTGTGTATAGAAAATACTGGTAAAATACCTGGCAAAAGAGTCATACTAGTTTTCATAGGAGTGGTTAAATGTCTATCTCAGAGATGGCCAAATTACTCTTTAGCAGAAATGGCTGATAGCAATCAGACAAGTACAAATGTGAATGTTTTCTGATGCTCCCATTTCTGGTTTCTTTGGGCATACAGACCCTTTCTACTTCTGATGCCCTGGGATGATGGGCCACAACAAATAGACAGGAGGAACCAAAACCCAGATTGTCAAGGAAAGGTTAAGACTCAAAATAAAATAATTGAGATCAAGTCTGTCNTTCTCTAATTCCACTAGTAAGAGAGACAAGAAGTATGAAGAACTGCATTTTCTCTGAAAACAGGTATGATTCAGGAAAAAAGGAGGAACTGTAAACATTCAGCTAAAATTAGATACTCAGCATCTATCAGTATTTAGAAGGTGAATCATTTGAAGATGTGTATAAGAGACAGGTCTATACATTACGCAGAACAGATTAGTTTGAGAGCAAGGAGGGAGTCTGGGAGCCCAGGCAAATAAGAGCAAATAGGAATTAAAATCAGGTGATTCAGTTTCAGAATACAAATGGGTTGCTAGAGCATATAAGACAATTTCTGGCTTAGCCATGAAACTTCTTATATGCTTCCTGCTGAGACAAGAACCAATTGCAAGAATTGTCCTGCGACTGAGTACAAGCAATCCCCATTACAGAGGGGTTAAGAAGATTAATCAAGTTTGACTAAGGGATGTGAGTCTATATTTAGGTGTGAAAATGACAATCTCTCACTCCTCTTGCATGTTTTACAAAGGAGGATCAGAAACAAGCTGATTTCACAACTTAAATGTACTGGTTTGATGAACTGTTTTCCCCCAGACTTTGTGACATGGCTCCTTGTCCCATTAAATTCGAAGGATACCCACAGATATCCTATACCTGTGTTCTGTGTCTTCTTTGCAGAGAACTCAGCTGAGAAAACCCCCATATATAGACCATGCTCTTGCTGCCTGAGTTTAAAGCAAGTTTTTCTTAGATAGTACTTAAAGGCTGAGCTGAGTTAGCCCCAGTGGGAAGTCACCCACTGAGTTTTGCTGTCCTAATCTCAATAGTTTTTCTAATCTAGTTGCAAATAGGAAAAGTTGGACTTTTGCAAAATCAGCAGGAGAGAGTCCCACCTAAGGGTGAGGCAAACTGAAATTAAGATTGTGAAATAGATGCCTTAAGCATCAATCAGAAATGTTTTTAAAGAGAAAGTAAGAACAAGGAAGACTGGAGGCTGGAGGATGCTTCATTTGAGTCAAACTCTCTCGGCAAGAGCTGTTACATGGTTATGTGTCCCAAAATCAGGTCATGGGAGTTGGCAGTGGTGTCTAGTATAGAATGAGGTTTGGGGATATAGTACCCTCAGAAACAGGAAGAATATTTATAGATCTAATAAGGATAAATGATTTGATCTGGGGCTATATAGATTACTTTTCATCAAGGACTTCAAATAGTCATCATAATAATGGTCTCTTCTTTTTCACATTCAATATCCTTATGAAGTAAAGAAAGCCCACTGCTATTTACATTATTTTCAGTTTTATTGGGGTACAGTTGATTTATAATTTTGTGTTAATATTATGCTGTACAGCAAAGTAAATTTGTTATATATATACATATTCCACACTTTTTTAGATTCTTCTTCCATATAGGTCATTATAGGGTACTGGTTTTAAAGAAAGAGAAATCAAGATACAAATGATATAAAATAATTTATGAACAGTTACACAATGAATCAGGGCTAATTGGACCCAGCTGGTTCATAGTTTGGTACTGTAGCTAGAGGAAGTTTCTCAATCCTGAAAAAGAAAGCTGCCCCAGCATTAAAATGAAGTCCTGCTTCCTGAACACTGTGGCTCTCATCTGTTTATCTATTTATCTTTAATATGATTTTCTTTTCAAAAATTGGGCACAGCTATAGCTCTCCACTGGAAAATGTCTCTTTAGAATTCTACTTTAAGCAACAAATAATTTAGAAAAAAAAATGGAATTAAAAAATCATCAATGGATGCTAAAACCAGTATGTTAAATTTTGATAAAAGAAGAGNCGTATAGGTCATTATAGGGTACTGGTTTTAAAGAAAGAGAAATCAAGATACAAGTGATATAAAATGAAAAAAATGGAATTAAAAAATCATCAATGGATGCTAAAACCAGTATGTTAAATTTTGATAAAAGAAGAGGATATTTACATAGTGTCGAGGTATGTTCCTCATAAATTGCTTATTAACCACAACAGGAAAATAGTGATGATAAAATTGAAAGGTCTGGTGGCTAGTACCTTAATCAAGGAACTAAAATTAAACTCATCAGTATTACAATAAACTGACATCAAGCCCTTGATATGATGCATTGAGGACATCCTATCACATCTGTAGTGTTCATGCAAAAGAAACCATAAAACATAATTTGAACCTTATCTTAAGGGAACATCAGATAAACCCAAATCAAGGAACATTATACAATACAACTGACCTTTATTTTTCAAAAATGTCAAAGTCAGGGAAGACAGAGAAGGACTGGGAACTTTTCTAGATTAAATGGGACTAAAGTCTCATCAAACTAAATGGAATGTGCCATCCTGGACAGCATCCTATAAAGAATTTAATTAGGACAGTTGGATTTGAACATAGACTGTGGACTAGATAAAAGATTGCATTAATATTAAAATTTCTGTTTTCAATAATTGTAGCATATATTAGATAATATTTTTTAAGAAGTGCAATAGTATGTACTTAGGGATAAGAGAGTACAATGTCACCGTCATCTTTCTCTTAAATGGTTCATATACAAAAGGAAGTGATGGAGAAAGGCTGCTAAAAGCAAACGGGTCAAAGTGTTAACTAATTGGTCAATCTAGGTATTTATTTGTTGAATGTCTCAAGTCTAGGAAATCTTCATTTAAAAATGATCCAAAGCATTCTACCAATAATTATCAACTGCTATCAGAAAGTTCTATAGACGCAGGGAGTATATCAGTGAACAGACCTATAGAACAACTCTTGGGGTTTGAAAGTGTTTACATTTCCCAAAGGTGGTCTATTAATATAATATGGAGTCCTCTATTTATCCTAAAATATAGAGTAGGACAGAGACCAGAACTCTTTCCCTTGAAGCCAGTATGCTTATTTCTCAAATTCCAAACGTGAACAAGTAGCTGAGTCAATAGAACACACAGATGTCTTTACTTCACAGCCTGTTCATCTCTAAGCCCAGGCTCTTTCCATTGAGTAACAGTTGGGGCTTTATACCTTCTTCTCTTGATAAGAAGGATTAGTTTGATTCCTAAAGTTTGTAAGTGCTGTTTGACTGTAATTCTTATAATGTCCTCCACCTTGAGGATGTATTGTACTCAAGCAGGAAAGGCACATATAAATGTATATGCCCTTTTCTCCATCTGCTCACTTCTTTGAACATAATCTGAAGTAATTCACAACAGTGGTAATTTATGAATAATTCAAGCAATAATTGAAAAGTAAATTTCTTGCCACAAATAAAAGATATTGTAGACAATATTCTCTGTAAAGTTCACACACTGAATTACTCACACATTGTTTTTATTTAAAGCCCCAATATTGAAACAATCTCTTAAGATCAACCATCATTTGTTTTAAGGTGACAAGACAATTTTAATTAATGAGTAAAAAGTAAATACGTGAACTTGATATTATCATTGTTTTAAAATTATCTGCTCAGTATTCTGTAACCATGTAAAACTAATTTCTAGACATGTACAGGTGTGTGCGTGTGTGTATGTGATGGTTTACCAAATTCAATAAAAGTAGCAAGTTGCATATAGTAGATACTCAATAAATAGTTGCTTAATGAATGGATGGAAAGAACATTTCAAAATTCCAGTATGTTGTCCTTGAAGATGGTGATACTCCTTAACCTCACTCTTCTTGCTCTAACCTTCTAATCCATTTACTACATATGCCATGTAACTTAGCATCTTTTATTATAGAATCTCATTCTTTAATTATTTAGTGGTAATGTCACCAGTCTAGTATGCTTTCAGGTTACTTAAGTGCAGCGGCTGTCTAACCCATCTTCTTGTAACTTAAATGCCTATCACGGTACCAGAATTCTCACAGAATTTAATCTGCCTTACACACATACTTGTGGACTGATATAACTCTAGATTCTGAATCATGATAGATTTTTAATTCTTGAATTCTTCCTAGAAAGTGACTAGCATAATCATCATCCTGCTAACCTGAGAGAGTCAGCTGCCCTCTGTGAAAAAAAACACTGAGCTACCAGTAAAATTGGTACTTACCTTGGCTCACTACCAAGTCAATCTATCTTTAGTGACTCCTCCTTCAGATTCTCATCACAGATATATTCATTCTATCTCTTTCTTTTTCCTCTCGTTCTCACTGTCTCCTTCCCTTTTTAAGATTTTGCTTTACTTCCTCCTTATTTTTTAACTGGAAAAAAACTTCCAGGGGTGAAACAGACAGATTTTACAAAAGTAAAACCAACTGTGTTGAATCCTGAATTTCAGAAATGACTTGATCCAGCTGTCAGTTCCAAAGGAAGACAATAGTGTTCCAGGGGACAGAAAGAAAGAGTGGAATGAAAGAAGAAGACAGATATAGCGTCTTTGCAACAACTCAGTTACATCAACCAGATAGTGGAGAAAGGGGGAGAAGGAGAAAATCGTCCTACCAAGACACTGTATTTATCAAGGAGGCGAACAGTGCCCTGTGAGAGCGTGTACCTCACCTTCTTGTCTTATCCTCATTTCTCAGGCTCTCATCTAATCTATGGGAGTCATCACTTGGTTTCCTATTTTCAAAATATTGCATAAGCATCGAAACACTTAGAAAAGCCAAAAAGCACAGGGATGACTCAAAGGAATTAAGTAGAAGATGGAAAACAACTTCCTAATCACCAGACTGTCTGTTCTCTAATTCCACTAGTAAGAGAGACAAGAAGTATGAAGAACTGCATTTTCTCTGAAAACAGGTATGATTCAGGAAAAAAGGAGGAACTGTAAACATTCAGCTAAAATTAGATACTCAGCATCTATCAGTATTTAGAAGGTGAATCATTTGACTCTGCAAGGTTGTTAGCATTTATTAATGTTAGAAATAGTGCTTTGTATTTTCTATATTATTTAATATTTACAGTAAAAGAGTATGAGGTAGGTACCATATTACCCTCATTTTATAGATAAGAAGTCAAAAGCACAAAGGGGTAAATGGTTTGCCCCAGATACCAAGTAGTGAGAGGCACAGTAAAATTTGAAACCTAGAAGTTTATATCTCAAATCTGCAAGCTTAATGCATACACCTCCTAAAATACACATATCCCAGCTCCATGTATCATAATCATTTATCATATACTCTAATTATGTTATATGTCATATACCATACATCAAATAGTGTAACCATATACCATGTACCATAATTATTACTGATAAATGCTTTACTGCTTCTTGGCACTTTTATAATCAACTCATGGCCATTTTACTGTTAGATTTTAAGAAGCCTGTTCTCATCTACTCTAATCAAACAGAGAAGTTCCCTGAGGTTCACTTAGCTTAAGCCTTCTTTCTGTGCCTCCAGCCATCCTGCCAGCTTGTCATGCAGAAATCGCTGAGAAATTCTCAACTACCACTCATCCTTCAAGGGTTGACAATGAAGGAAGGGGCTGATGAAAGCAACTAGGAGAGTAGGGCATTTTCAAGCTTTGCCACTGTTTTCAGTGTCGAAGTAGTAAAGAATTCACTTGCCAATACAGAAGACATGGGAGACTCGGCTTCAATCCCTGGGTCAGGAAGATCCCCTGGAGGAGGGAATGGTAACCCACTCCAGTATTCTTGCCTGGAGAATCTCATGGACAGAGGAGCCTGGTGAGCTTTAGTCCCTGGGGAAGCAAAGAGTCAGACATAACTGAGCACCCATGCACACTTTATTTTAGAGATGAAATAACAAAGTACTGTTTACATCAGATGAAATAGAGTGATATTAATGCCATGCCCTCATTGAGTTCTTGAAGAATGAGTCTATCTTTTTTAACATCTTACAGAAACTAATATAATGATTTTGAAATTCAGCATTATTTCCTAGAAATAAGAAGTTAATATACCATATATTTTTATTCAGCCATAAGATAAATATTGTACCTACTTTTTGCAAGATGCTAAAACTACAGTTCTAAATAAGCCTGAGACCCTGCTAAGGGAGCCCATGGTCATGTTTGGGGAGAGGCTGAGAAGTTGGAGTGCAGGGAGAAAGACAAAGGAGAGTATATACTAACAAGTACAATTAAATTATAATTGTATATGCAATAAAACTAAGAGTGAAAAGAGAAATTCCAGCAGGCTATGGAAGGAGAGGAGGAACTTTTAATTATACTAAGAGCTAATAATGACAGAGAGATATCTGGGGACACTTTTAGGGAGGTAAATCCTGTGTAAGGTTTGAAAAATGAGTAAGAGTTCACCTTGTCAAAGCTATGTGTTTCCAGTAGTCATGTACACATGTGAGAGTTGGACCATAAAGACTAGTTGAGGCTGAGAGCCAAAGAATTGATGCTTTTGAACTGTGGTGTTGGAGAAGACTCTTGAGAGTCCCTTGGACTGCACGGAGATCCAACCAGTCCATTCTGAAGGAGATCTAGTCCTGGGTGTTCATTGGAAGGACTGATGCTAAAGCTCAAACTCCAGTACTTTGGCCACCTCATGCGAAGAGTTGACTCATTGGAAAAGACTCTGATGCTGGAAGGGATTGGGGGCAGGGGGAGAAGGGGGTGACGGAGGATGAGATGGCTGGATGGCATCACTGACTTGATGGACATGAATTTGAGCAAGTTGCGGGAGTTGGTGATGGACAGGGAAGCCAGGCGTGCTGCAGCCCATGGGATCACAAAGAGTCGGACACGACTGAGCAACAGAACAGAACAGCAACAGCAACATATATTGATGAGTAGCTCCTGGTGTTAAAACCCCTACCCTGGTTAAGAGCAATTACAAAATTGTTAAATCCTGTAAACCTTTAAGGAGGATACGCTAATTATCTCATACTTTACAGATTAAAAAGAAATACTTAGAGAATTCAACTTACAAACACAGGTACACAATTATTTCCATAATCTCAATTAAATGTCTACCCTAATTGGATAAGAAAAAGTTGACTACAGATTTTTCTCTATAACAAAAGATGTTTGAGGACACAGTTCTACAGACAGTAGAGGTCCCTTGTATTAAATCGTAAAGAACAAACTTACAGATCTGTGAAAGTAGTAGCACAGAAAAATCAGAACATTTTAATAAGGCTTCCCTGGTGCCTCAGAGCTTAAAGCGTCTGCCTGCAATGTGGGAGACCTGCGTTCGGTCCCTGGGTCTGAAAGTTCCCCTAGAGAAGGAAATGGCAACCCACTCCAGTATTCTTGCCTGGAGAATCCCAAGGACGGAGGAGCCTGGTGGGCTACAGTTCATGGGGTCGCACAGAGTCGGATACGACTGAGTGACTTCACTCACTCACTCAAAGTATTTTCTACTTTTTCCCATATAAGTGGCTTTAATCTGGCCATATTTATGAGTTATCTCTTCATCAAAATTATTTCTTTAACATGTCTTTTTGTGAATCCCTGTTCTATGACTTATGGGGACAAGTTGCCTAAATTATAAGACATAATTATAAGGAAAAGCAAAGAGTTTTAGACAAAATGAAGGTGCTATCACAAGACAACACTTGACTAAATATGATTTGAATAGAGAAAACTATAGTTATGAGTTCCAAGGAAGAGGAAATATTTGAGAGTTTGATCATCTGAGAAGGCTGTCTGGAAGAGGTTTGACTTGAGTTACCTATTGAAAAATGAAAAGATATGGAAAAGAAGAAATCTTAGTGGTTGAATGAGAGTGAAATGAGAGAATTCCAGGGGAATTTGGAGAAGAATGGGTAAAAATCTTGGGTAGAATTAAAGATTAATACAGGAGATTCATAAGGTAAGAGACTGAAAGAACAGGTGGACATACTCTGCAGAGTTCTAAGTAATAAAGATCTTGCCTTTATCTTTTAGGACTCTGTTTCCATAAAAGATTTTCTAGGAATAATATAATCCAATGAATGCACCTTTTCAGAAGATTAAACTGGTAACTGTGTGTATAACCTATTATAGCAGAGGACTCAGAAGCTGTAAAGGCCAGAGTAACCTGGAATATAGCCTCAAAATAAGAATTTTTTTTTTAACTTAGAAAGGTGGTAATAATAGCAACTAAGCTATGGCCATTCAGGAACTATCTGTATAATCAAGTGGATTAAAGCATCATTAATTCATTTCAGTAATTATAATTACATTGATTCCGATCCATGCACTGTATAACTGATTCAGTTCAGTTGCTCAGTTATGCCTGACTCTTTGCGACCCCATGGACTGCAGCATGCCAGGCTTCCCTGTCCATCACCAACTTCCAGAGCTTGCTCAAACATGTCCATCGAGTCGGTGATGCCATCCAACCATCTCATCCTCTGTCATCCCCTTCTCCTCCTGCCTTCAAATTTTCCCAGCATCAGGGTCTTTTCCAATGAATCAGTTCTTCACATCAAAGTGGCCAAAGTATTGGCGTTTCAGCATCAGCATCAGTCCTTCCAATATCCATCAAATATTCCAATGAGTATTCCAACGAATAGAAATTATTATGGTCACATAATCATAAAGATGTTCCCAGTGGTCAAATTAGCAGTGAGAGTCAAACCAGTTAAGCTTCTCCTTTTGCGGTAACTCCCTTGAAGTTGCTTTGCTTTATGTTTGTTTGGGTACTTCACTGGTGTGTCCTGAGGTGCCCTGTATTTCGGCATGCAGTCAAAGTTCTCCTAAAAGCAACTTTAGTGTTATCAATTAAACTATGAGATTTAAAGTGATCATCTGTCCAAGGAACAGGGATATGGCAGATTGAGATTATTATTTATCTGATTTAAAGACTCTGCTACTGTCAGTGACATACCCTAACCTAATGAACGGCATCTGTAAATTAGCCTGAAGGGTCAAGATTATGTTCTCCACACCATACATTGCTTGGTCATATATTTTATTGATTATTCCTGTTCTTCTTCCTTTCCCTCTCTGCCCAATCTTGATTTTTCCACATAAGGGGAGGTGGAGGAACTAGGTGAAAATCAGGTAGCAGACACTGACCCATCTAAATAACTCTGGTGAGGAGATATGTAGAATAGGTGATATGGGAAGCTGACTTATATTGCCCAGAACATTGTGACAATATGGATTTTCATAGATGATACTGGAGAATGAGTTTCTGAGCTTGGTGACTTATTACAATCAAAAACATGACCAAAAATGATGATAATATTAACAATGTCTTAAATAACTTTCTACTTAGACTGAACTGGGGAAGACCCATAAAGCTCCAGAAGCTCAAGAAAATCCCTCAGGCCACCCCAATAAATGTTCCATCTGCTTACTGATGCCTGAAATTACACAGAGAGAGTTTCATTTCTTAGCCCCAAGCATTTGATGCCTGTTAAAATGCAAATCTCTTGGGCATGGCAATACCCTAAGTTGCTGTTATATCCCAGAAAAAAAAAATTTTTTTTTCCAGAGACTTTCTTTAAAATAGATTTTGACAAGGGGAGGGTATGAGACCACTGGAACCTGGAAAGGGGTTCAGCCATACAACCTTCATAGATGGGAGCCAGGGACAGGTGAGAAAAGACCGGAAAAAGGAAAGAATGCAAAATGAAGACGGACCATGTAAAAGAACTTTACTATCATTTCTGTATCTGAGCATGATACTGCCACTTGAGAGAGTCCTTTCCTTAGTAATTTGTATCTGTTTAAGGTGTTGGAGAACTCAGCGAACGCATGTCTCTGCAAATGTGCAGCTAGGGTGGGAATAGACATTCTTCCAATCTCATAGGGATGAGTAATTGTGATAGAGCTTTACCAGTTTATTGCATGGAATTTACCCTAATCCACCCAACCCTGCCCCTTTATTTGTAGACTTACAATATTTTTCTTAAACATAGCTATGCAATCTAGTAATTCGCTTGATTATAAATTTCTCACTGGGCACATCATATACAGAAGCATCCCATTTTTCTCTTAACTATCCTCTAAAAGAGCATAACTAGTTTAGTCCATCATATTTACTGAATTGTTGAAGAATGATATTATTTAATCTATACAGGCTGTTAATGCAAAAAGAAGAAAATCATGAGCAAATTTCTCAACCCCCTTTAAGTGTGTGAAAAATGCTTTCTTCAAAAGAAAATTACTCTTGTTTAGGTTGAAGTCAATAATAAAATATATATAAGATACTGACTAGTTTTTACTAGTTTTTAAAGAAAATTATGAGAATTTTTCAGCTGTAATTTTATATTTTGCTGCTTCCCAAACTCTCTGATTAAACATGAAAATACTTATATGTATAACAAATGAAATAAAGGAAATGTTTTTGAAGTGAGAAAAAAATATCCTTGATCATCTATCTGTTCAGTTTAGATTCGCATAGTTTATAGTTGTTTAAATATACTAATAGCAATATGATTAATCTATATTCATTTGGATATAGTTTGGAAAAATCATGAGAATTAACTGAGAAAATAATATAAAAATTTACTTCTCATTCCATATTCCTGCTAAATTCTCACCTAATTGTCTTGAAATTTTAAAATATATATACATATGAAAGTTTACATTTTCCTCTTTTACACAGAATGAAGTGAACAAATTAGGCAGGAGATGGCATCCTGTCATGTTAATTTCACCAACTTAAGTTGATATCGCATCTCAAAGCATCTGAATTCTGAAGATTTGGAGAACTTCCATTTTATTCTCTTTAATTAAAAGCGATGCAGTCAGAGAATTTCCATAAAAAGCAAGCTCTTGATGTGATTTCCTAATTCCTGACACAGTGAAGATTTACCACAGCATCCTGCCCCATTGAAAACAGTAAATATGTTTAAGATCTTAGGTTTTGAAGAGCTGCAAAACATTCATATATTTAAACTTTCATGGAGCTAGTGAAAATTCCTGGGTGGAACAATCCAGAACGAAGAATGGAATTTCCAATTTGTAGTAATTGCTCAGGAAATTGAGGTCCAAAGAGGTCAAGTGGCCAGATTTCATACAACTAGTCAATAGTAAAGTTGAAACTAGCACCATAAACCTCTGTTTAATCAACTCTGTAGTGTGGCCTCATTAGATGCACAGCAAGCAGTGAACAAGGTCTTGATATAGAGATGGGGGGCCAGGAAGAGACTTGGTGACAGGATACGTTGGCTGGGGTTCAAAAGTAAAGAGGTCTTGTGAGAAAGTGTGTGGCCACGACCAAAAATGCTCTCTAAGTCAGTGAAAGTGTGTTCGCGGATTTCAGATGCCACCAATGTGAGTATCACTGTTTGAATGTGAACAAATAGTAAATCACTTTTAGAAAGTAAAGTAAAGTCAAGTCACTCAGTCGTCTCCAACTCTTTGCGACCCCATGGACTGTAGCCTACCAGGCCCTTCCCTCCATGGGATTCTCCGGGCAAGAGTAGTGGAGTGGGTTGCCATTTACAAACACCTCCCTGTTTCCCTCACTCCTAGCTCCTGACAACCATAATTCTCACCCAATAGACTTTTAGCCTCCCATGTTGAGAATGCAAGAGAAGGAGATAGTATCACAACGAAAATGCTGTTGCATTTTCATTCCCTGCACTTGGTAGGCACCCAATAACATTCTGGAGAAGGCAAAGGCGACCCACTCCAGTACTCTTGCCTGGAAAATCCCATGGATGGAGGAGCCTGGTAAGCTGCAGTCCATGGGGTCGCTAGGAATCGGACACGACTGAGCGACTTCCTTTTCACTTTTCACTTTCATGCATTGGAGAAGGAAATGGCAAACGACTCCAGTGTTCTTGCCTGGCAAATCCCATGGATGGAGGAGCCTGGTAAGCTGCAGTCCATGGGGTCGCTAGGAATCGGACACGACTGAGCGACTTCCCTTTCCCTTTTCACTTTCATGCATTGGAGAAGGAAATGGCAACCCACTCCAGTGTTCTTGCCTGGAGAATCCCAGGGATGGGGGAGCCTGGTGAGCTGCCATCGCTGGGGTCGCACAGAGTCGGACACGACTGAAGCGACTTAGCAGCAGCAGCAGCAGCAGCAATAACATTCTGAGTAAACAAATGAATGAGGTTGACTTTCCCAAATCTGTCTCAAAGTCCATCACATGAAATTAAGAGCTAAACTATTTTTATTCACAGATGAATACAGAGATGCTGATATTTGTGACAGTGAGGGGATAATAAAACTCGGGTGGTGGGAGAAGAATATTACTAGCCATTCCCAGTGGCAGAGGGCTCAGTGGGAAGCTCTGATGCTGACTTTCTCTGTTTAGGAAGCAGCAGGTACAGAGGACAGATGTCAGAAGGAAGGACACTCAAGGAATACTCTGCAAGTGGAGAGAGTTTATAAGAGTAAGATGAATTCCTCTTGTAAAATGTAGCCTCCAAATGCAATGCCAGCAGAATGCTGAGAGTGGTGAACAGATAGAAATAAACCCAGTTAAACCAGCCCTGAATTTGGATAGGAGGGCTTCCCACATGCCAACAGTGGTAAAGAATCCACCTGCCAATGCACGAGATGTAAGACACGTGGGTTCCATCCCTGGGTCAGGAAGATCCCCTGGAGGAGGGCATGGCAACCCACTCCAGTATTCTTGCCTGGAGAATCCCACGGACAGAGGAGCCTGGTGGGCTACAGTCCCCAGAGTTACAAAGAGTAGGACCCAACTGAACAACTGAGCACAGCATGCAGGACTTTGGATGGCACAACACTGATTTTAGGCCCTAATCTGTCAACCATTCCCACTCATAATATTGCACATAACTTGTACCAAAAAAAGAAAAAAGTATTAAATTTCCTTCAGTTCAGTTCAGTCGCTCAGTCATGTCCGACTCTTTGCGACCCCATGAATCGCAGCACGCCAGGCCTCCCTGTCCATCACCAACTCCTAGAGTTCACTCAAAGTAACATCCATCGAGTCAGTGATGCCATCCAGCCATCTCATCCTCTGTCGTCCCCTTCTCCTCCAGCCCCCAATCCCTCCCAGCATCAGAGTCTTTTCCAATGAGTCAACTCTTCGCATGAGGTGGCCAAAGTACTGGGGTTTCAGCTTTAACATCATTCCTTCCAGAGAAATCCCAGGGCTAATCTCCTTCAGAATGGTACTGATTGGATCTCCTTGCAGTCCAAGGGACTCTCAAGAGTCTTATCCAACACCACAGTTCAAAAGCATCAATTCTTCGGCGCTCAGCCTTCTTCACAGTCTAACTCTCACATCCATACATGACCACAGGAAAAACCATAGCCTTGACTAAATGGACCTTTGTTGGCAAAGTAATGTCTCTGCTTTTCAATATGCTATCTAGGTTGGTCATAACTTTTCTTACAAGGAATAAGAATCTTTTAATTTCATGACTGCAGTCACCATGGGACCAGATGGGACCAGATGCCATGATCTTCATTTTCTGAATGTTGAGCTTTAAGCCAACTTTTTCATTCTCCTCTTTCACTTTCATCAAGAGGCTCTTTAGATCCTCTTCACTTTCTGCCATAAGGGTGGTGTCATTTGCATATCTGAGGTTATTGATGTTTCTCCTGGCAATCTTGATTCCAGTTTGTGCTTCTTCCAGTCCAGCATTTCTCATTATGTTCTCTGCATAGAAGTTAAACAAGCAGGGTGACAATATACAGCCTTGACGTACTCCTTTTCCTATTTGGAACCTGTCTGCTGTTCCATGTCCAGATCTAACTGTTGCTTCCTGACCTGCATACAGGTTTCTCAAGAGGCAGGTCAGGTGGTCTGGTATTCCCATCTCTCTAAGAATTTTCCACAGTTTATTGTGATCCACACAGTCAAAGGCTTTGGCATAGTCAAAAAAGCAGAAATAGATGTTTTTCTGGAACTCTCTTGCTCTTTTGATGATCCAGCGTATGTTGGCAATTTGATCTCTGGTTCCTCTGCCTTTTCTAAAACCAGCTTGAACATCTGCAAGTTCACGGTTCACATATTACTGAAGCCTGGCTTGGAAAATTTCCTCAGGAATGTGTATTTGACAAAATTATTTGATCTTACGTTCTAATTTCAGTACTTTAGAATTTGAATGCATTTACTTCCCCATCCTATAAGATGAGTAGAGAACATTCTGTTAAATAATAATGTGGGATTGATGAAATACTAAATATCAGGTTTTCCGTCTATTTGGAAGAAAGAGGAAAGAGAGTGCAAATAAAAAACTTGATATTCAAAGGAAATGATAAATGCTTTACTTCCAGATACTTATTTGTGGATAGGAAACACACAGTTGCTTTTTTTTTTTTTCTCTCTATCATTTATTGTTAGAGAAAGTTATCAACACACCAAATGCAATGGTCACTCTTCAAAATTGACTCGTTTCCACTTTAGCAACAAGTCCTTGAACTACGGAAATTCCATAATTTGTTCTCAGAAGCAATTCTAAAATGAATCGGTTGGAAGCACAGATGTAAAAGATTCAAAGACTGAACTGAATCCAAAAATAGTGCAACAATCACTTTCATTTTGCCAGATTCACCTGACCGCTTTTGATGACTTTATGCTTCTCCCTGAGCTTATGATCAGCTATGACTCTAATACATAACAATGAGAGTCAATAATTAGCTCTCTGGTACCAAATTACACCACTATCCTGAATTTTTATTAGTAAAACTGTGGACAAAGACTGTTAACTACTGTAGAGTTCAAGAATCAGCTGGATCTGATCCCGACCTACATTTCTAACTGCATCTTCCTTTCCCCTCTCATTCCTCCTCTGAGTATCATATTGTGGGTCCCAAACATGCCCTGATTTCTCATCTGTTCTTTTTGTAGCTGCCATTGTCTCTGCTTGAGTAGCCTTTCTTTTCCTCCAGTTGATTAATTCCTATTACTCCTTAAAAACTTCCCCAAAACCTTTTCTCAGGGAAACCTTCTTGGGCACCCAGTATAAAAGTTTATCACCTGCCATCACTCTGTCATAGCACTGACCACACTGTATAGTAATTAATACCGAGGAGTTTGCCCTTTGCTGTCCACCTAAAACTGCCCAACATTGTTAATAGGCTAGACTCCAAGAGGAAATAAAACGTAAAAAAAAAAAAAAAACACTTAGTAGTTTGATGGCAAACTCCCGAAGTGTCAGTGGGGCTCACTGAAATATTTTTGATTGAATTAAAGAATGATGACAGAAAGCTAAATTTTAAACTACCCTGTAGCTTCACAGTGAACTCAATAGTAAGCCAAAATGAAACTGTTGGATTAGAATACACCTCTTGCAGAGAACTGAACTCTTGGAAGACACCCCCTCAAGCCTAATACCCAGAATAGAAAGCATTCAGTGAATGTCCAGTGAATGACTGTGATCACGTCTTATTAGCTGTAACATTGTTAGTACTACCAAAACTGGTTCAGAAAATGAGTACAGTCTTTCCCCTCATGTCTATGCATTATATGTGCATCAACTCTTGTGGTTGTTCTTCAGTCGTTAAGTCACATCCTACTCCTTGTGACCCCATGGCCTGCAGCATGGCAGGCTCCTCTTCCTCCACTTTCTCCTGGAGTTTGCTCAGACTCATGTCCATTGAGTCAGTGTGCCATCCAACCATCTCATCCTCTGCTGCTCCCTTCTCCTCCTGCCCTGAGTCTTTCCCAGGACCAGGGTTTCTTCCAGACTCTTTGCATCAAATGGCCAAAATATTGGCGCTTCAGCTTCAGCATCCTTCCAATGAATATTCAAGGTTGATATCCTTTAAGGTTGACTGGTTTAATCTTATTAATTCTTACCAAACTTTTATTCCATCTGTCCTTTGGCAAACATACATCTGCAAATCTTATACCTGGAAGCAGTTTTATTTTTCCCACTCTACTTTTATTAAAAATTTCTCAAACAAAAGAATCTTCAAGTATCTTTAAAAAGTAGAATAAGGAAACTTTGCATCATTGTAAGTTCTACATAGTCATCAAGTACATTCATTTATTTATCTAAGGAATTTTTTTATTATTATTGAGAGTCTTCCATGCACTAGAGCTTCCCAGGTGGTGCCAGTGGTAAAGAACCCACCTGCCGGTACAGGAGAAGAAAGAGACATGGTTGGTTCAATCCCTGGGTCAGGAAGATCCCCTGGAGGAGAGGATGGCCACCCATGCCACTATATAGTAAGTCATGAGGACTAAGATTGGGAATTATACACGGTCTTCTTATCAGAGGGTTTATTCATCAAGAGGAGACAAGGTGAGCACACTTTCAGGATGTGGTTGAAAGCTATAAAAAGAAGTAAAAATATATAACCAAACTAAGGAATGCTTCTATTCCTAATGTCTGGTGAACAGTCTATCACTGAGAAGTCACACCAAAATAGAGGCAAGAAAAACTGGTTAGAGAGCTGTTCTAGTTATTTGGGTGGGATAAGATTTATTAGACTCTCTGTGCATTTTGCAGGTTTAGATAGGGGTGTAAGGAAGAAATGAAAGTACAAGGATGACATCAAGATTTCCAATTGAGTAAGTAATAGGGATATTCACTGAAATAGGGGAAAAAGAAAGAAAGGTGTGTCTAGTCGTTGGCAAGGAGGAAAGTTGATGGATTCAGCTACATGTCTGTGGAACATCCAAGCAGAGGTAGTCAATGTATGGCCATACATATTGATCTAAAAATAACTGAAGCCATGAAGGTGAGTGTGATCTCCTAGGGAAAGTGTCTAGTGCAAGGGGAAAATGCCCTCAGATAAAATCTAGAAATACTTACATATGAAATGTGAACAAAGAAATAGGGACCCTAAACGAAGCCAGAGAGGTAACAGTGGAATTAGGATATTATGATGTGATGCAAAAAAAGAAAAACTGTATTTCAAGAAGAAATGCCATTTGAGAGGGAAAGTTTGACAAATGCTCAAAACAATTCATTGGTTCTAGCAAGACCGTGGGTGTTGAGGCCATTGGCAAAGCTTGATGGAATAGTAGAATCACTGGAGAAAAATAAATCTTACCAGAAAGAGATTAAAATCTACAGGGGAGGAAGGCTTAATATAAAGCTATTTAAATACTTTTAAAATAGACAATAATGTAATTAGCGGGCTTACCCAGTGGCTCAGCTGTAAAGAAATTGCTTGCAATTCAGGAGACATGGGAAATGTGGGTTTGATCCCTGGGTCAGGAAGATCCCCTGGATAAAGGAATGACAACCCACTCCAGTATTCTTGCCTGGAGAATCCTATGGAAAGAAGAGTCTGGTGGGCTACAGTCCATAGGGTTGCACAGAGTCAGGCATGACTGAAGCAACTCAGCATATACGCAATATAGTTAGCATTACCCTTTCTATTCATAAATGTGGATAACAACATAATCTTGTAGAAAAAGGATTCAGTTTGATGTCACACTCAGCTCTTCACTTGGCACCCAGCAGTGTTACTTTGGCACATTATCATTTGAGAGCTTCAACTTTCACATATACACAAAAGGCATACCAACCATGCATATGTACTGGAAAATTTAAAGTATATGAAAGCACCCAACACGGTGTCTATTAGAGACAGAGTCCTGAAGAATGTGTATAAATTATTAAAGAAAACGGGTCTCATACAGCAGGCTGGATTGAGAGAAGCAGACGGGAATTAGGAAGTTGTTTGGGACAAGCGGAGCACCCTGGGGAAGCAGATTAGAGAGTCAGACAAGACAAATGGCAGTGGGAAGAAGGCTGGGTGACCCTTGACTACTAGGATGACGATTTTACATTTTATGTAGAAAGGAAGTGAACGCCTAAGAGAATGATTAAAGAAGCAATCTCAAGGCTGAAAGGTCCTTCCCACTGGTTGTAAATCTCTTTGAAGCCAGAAAACTTGAAGGGTTTAACAACAAACCATCATCTTGATCATCATCACTGTCGTAAACATCACAAGTAATATTTCTTGAATGCTTCCCATGTGCCAGAAAAAAAGCAAAGCCTTTCCGTGCATTATCTCATGCAACTCCCTACACAGTCTGGTGAAGCATGTATCACTGTTATGTTCATTTTAAAGATAAGAAAACTGAGGCTTGGAAAACTTATTTCACTCAAAGCCTTTCAGTTTAACAAAGAAACCCAGAATAATAATTACCATACTGCTTCAAGTAAGGGGAGTCAAAAATAAAGATTAAGTTAAAAAACAATTGCACAAATCATATACTAATTTGCCCAATAACCCTAAAATCAAAGTCTCCATATCTATGAGTAACCTGAAACAAACCAACAAAAATCACCCAAGCAAGGATTTTGAAAAGAATTAGTAGAAGAGTCGGGAAATGGCTGCTGACTCTTTTCTCTGGATGTGTTTCTTAAAACACAGATCTTTTTATTGCTCAGTAAATGGAGAGTGAAGATACATATTTTACTTTAAAGCCTTCAAGGAGCTGTAATAAGACTTGGCATGTATAATGTGGAAAATATTGTAGTTTGATCTTTATAAGCACAGAGGGAATTCTGGTTCTCTTTTTTAAACCAAGCATAGAACAATTCTATTATTTTTAATAGAAATACAGTTCTTCCTAATGCTCCCTTTTATGTTATCCTATGGCTTTTGCCATTGAGTGAAAAATTATTTCTCCCATCCTTACGTGCAATGCATCTGAATTTTAAACACATAGCTCCACTGTCTTTCCCTGTTTCTGGACTCTCTCACTCCCTAAGTCTATACCTTTCTTATTTGCTGAACCCAGACCCTAATGTTGATTCCCTCAGCACATTTCACCATCCTCTGTAGCTAACTCATGCCTGTGTTTGGTCAACTAACTGCATTGGACATTTTCCTTCTGTATCAGTCAAACAATTTGCCTTTTCACTCTTAGAGTGAAACAGTTCAATGTCCCTAGGTTCGAGTGCAAAACTTAATGGAAGAAGCCATAAATTAATGATATCTAATTCTAGCTGACCACACAAGGCAAAATACCATGTTTTTAGTTTTTTCCTTAATAGTACTCTTTCCATTCACTGCTACAATTCTAGAATGACAACGCTCACATCAATTCCTCAGCATGGTCTTCAGTTCAGTTCAGTCACTCAGTCATGTCCAGCTCTTTGCGACCCCATGGACTGCAGCACACCAGGCTTCCATGTCCATCACCAACTCCTGGAGCTTTCTCAAACACATGTCCATCAAGTCAGTGATGCCATCCAACCATCTCATCCTCTGTCATCCCCTTCTCCTCCTGCCTTCAATCTTTCCCAGCATCAGGTCTTCATCAGTGCAGTCTTCAACCTCCTTAATCTTGGATGTTTATTTGCATGATAGTTCATCAAGAAGACTGAAGCCACAGATATACATGTGGGTGGTACAGTGGTAAAGAATCTGCCTGCCAATGCAGAAGACACAGGAGACATGGGTTCAAAGCCCGGGTTGGGAAGATACCCTGAAGGAGGAAATGGCAACCCACTCCAGTATTCTTGCCTGGGAAATCCCATGGACAGAGGAGCCTTGGCAGGCTGCAATCTATGGGATTGCAAAGAGTTGGACATAACTTAGTGACTATGCACACCACATATATACATACAAAGATATTATATTTATATAGATAGGTATTACATATATACACACATGGGTTTCTGTGGTGGCTCAGATGGTAAAGAATCCGCTGCCAATTCAGGAGATGCAAGAGACAAGGGTTCAGTCCTTGGGTCGGGAAGATCTCCTAGGGAAGGAAATGGAAACCCACTCCAGTATTCTTACCTGGAGAATCCCATGGACAGAGGAGCCTGGTGGGCTACTGTCCATGGAGTTGCAGAGTCAGACAGGATTGAGAGGCACTAACACTTTCACTATTCATATATATAAACTCCATTAATCCAGCCATCATCATTTTACCGCTTTCCTCTTTACCTCATTTGTCTGAGATGTTTTCCTTTCAGTACTCATCTGTACTGTTTATTCTATCTCATTCTGATTACTTTGGACTCTTACTTCATTAGATATGCCTTTACGTGCCTGCTCATTCGCTTCAGTTGTGTCCGATGGACTTTGCAATTCCATGAACTGTAGACGGTAGCCCACCAGGCTCCTCTGTCTGGAGAATTATCCAGGCCCGAATACTAGAGTGGGTAGCCTTTCCCTTCTCCAGGGAATCTTCCCAACCCAGGGATCAAACCTGGGTCTCCTGCATTGCAGGCAGATTCTTTACCATCTGAGCCACCAGGGAAGCCTAGATATGCCTTATCGCTCCATAATTTTTATAATTATTATCATTTTTAACATTTTAATAAACTTTTATTCTAGAATAGTTTTAGATTTTTAGGAAAATTATGAAGATGGTTCAGAGTTCCCATATGCTGCACACCAAGTTTCCTCTCTTATCATCTTACATTAATGTGGTACATTTCTCACATTTAATGAGATGATATTGATACATTGACATCAATTAAAACCCATAGCTTATTCAGATTTCCTTAGTTTTCATCTAATGGTCTTTCTCTATTCCACAGCTACATGCAAGAAACTACATAATATTTGATCATTATTTCTCCATAACCTCCTTTGGTTGTGACAGTTTCTTGAAATTTCTCATCACTGTGGGTTTTTTATTTTTTAACTTTTAACTTTTTAACTTCTTGGCACTGTAAGATGTTTTAGGTTCAAATGTGTATTTCATGCCCCAGTCCTGAAATCAGCCATTTTTCCAACAAGACTTGGTTCTTTACATTGAAAAACAGAATTAGGTACCAAGATCTAGGCACAAGGTATGCTTGCTGCTGCTGGAATGTCATTGCTTATAGGATCTCTAAACAGAAAATATATGTGTATGTGCTATCCTATGTATGTACACATATCTCACACATACATATACATTTTCCTTTATTGAATTACCTGTATCTACTTTAGGCTAAATATATATTCGTACTGATGTCCTCAATTCTAATTCATGGATTATTCCATCACATGGATTATTCTAGACTTCTTTCCTTGCTAATTTGTAATCTACCACTCCAAGAACAAGACACTTGGGTTAACACACTAACCTGTTACTTAATTTGTTCATTTACAGAATGTATATATGGTTATTTCAGAATTATTAATCCATACCCCAATGGGAAAGAACATTACTACTGAAGTACAATGGTTATGTGCAGTTCCTTTTGCCTTTGATTTTACAGATCTACCTTCCCCTCTTCCCTTCAATGAGACTTTTCAAACATTTCTTAAAAAATAAGAGGGTTTTAGTACTGTAAAGTAAAATAAAGTAAAATGGAAGCTCTAAAAAATAAGAGGGTTTTGTGAATTTTATCCTGGTGTTGCAGGAAGAGGGACCCCTTCTAGGGCCCAAAATTGGGCTCTTGTCTAACACTCAGAAATGAATTGTCTGAGGAGACACATCTGCTGACAAAGCAAGAGATTTTATTGGGAAAGGGCACCCGGGTGGAGAGCAGTAGGGTAAGAGAACCCAGGAGAACCTAGACCGCATGGCTCGCAGTCTAGGGTATTATGGTGATGTGATTAGTTTCTGGGTGGTCTTTGGCCAATCACTCTAATTCAAAGTCTTCCCTGGTGGCACATGCATCGCTCAGCCAAGATGGATGCTAGTGAGAGGGATTCTGGGAAGTGGACGGACACGCGGCATCTCCTTTCGACCTTTCCCCAACTCTTATGGTTGGTGGTGGCTTATTAGTTCCGTATTCTTTATCAGGATCTCCTGTCATAAAACAACTCATGCAAATGGTTACTACGGTGCCTGGCCAGGGTGTTCAGTGTGCTTCCCCTAACAACTCCCCCCTGAGAGACTTCATACTCAAGATACTTCTTGGGAATTGGGGTGGAGGTGTCTTTCTTCTGTAACTTCTTCCTGACAGTGTGCTTCCCCTAACATTGGGATCTCCTGACCACCTCAGTGATTTCTTGAATTGGCATACATTAATGTTCTCTCTTTTTGTTGTAAAGTTTTATAATTTTTGACAAATATATACATTGCTATGTATTAGCCATTATGAGCATGCTAAATCACTTCAGTTGTGTCTGACTCTTTGCAGCCCGGTGGACTGCAGCTTGCCCTGCTCCTCAGTCCATGGGATTCTCCAGGCAAGAATACTGGAGTGAGTTGCCATGCCCTCCTCCAGGGACTCTTCCCGACCCAGGAATCAAATCTGTGTCTCCCGTGGTTCCTGAATTGCAGGCAGATTCTTTACTGCTGAGCCACCAGCGAAGCCTATTAGCCATTACAGTATCACACAAAAATAATTTCATCATTCTTCAGATACCCCCAGTATATCACTTATTTAACCTAACTACCCTAGAACCTCTTGAAACCACTGAACTGTACCAATGTCTGTAGTTCTGTCTTTTCCAGAATATCATGTAAATAGAATTATACAACCTTTCAGACTTCTCTCATTCTGCAATATGCATTTAGATTCATCTGATGTAGAACAGTTTGCTTTTCTCACTGTATATGAAAGGGTATTTTGATTGCCTCCAGTTTTTGGCATTTATCAAAGAAGCTGTTATAAACAGTCACAGGCATGTTTTGGTGTGTACATAAGTTTTCTAATCAGTTGAGTAAATACTCAGGAACAGAAATGCTAGATAATATGGTAAGACTATGTTTATTTGCTAAAAACCGTCACTCTTCCAACATGGTTTTACCCCTTTGCATTCCCAAGCAATAAATGAATCTTTTTGTTCCTCTGCATTGTTGCCAGCACTTGGTGTTGACGCTTGATTTTGGGAGGTGACTAAGGCAAGCCATTCTACTAGCTGCATAGTGGTATCTCATTATTGTTACANCAACATGGTTTTACCCCTTTGCATTCCCAAGCAATAAATGAATCTTTTTGTTCCTCTGCATTGTTGCCAGCACTTGGTGTTGACGCTTGATTTTGGGAGGTGACTAAGGCAAGCCATTCTACTAGCTGCATAGTGGTATCTCATTATTGTTACACTATGCATTTCTCTAAGGGCAAATGTTGAGTACTGTTTCTTATGCTTACTTACCGTCTGTATACCCTTTATGGTAGGGTATCTATCTGTTCAGATCTTGTGCTCATTTTAATTGGGTGTTTGTTTGCTAATGGTTGAGTTTTAAGAGTTCTTTGTTTATATTGATACAAGTTTAACATAAGTCTTTTACCTAAGGTCAGTGGGTCTTTTGTCATTATATCTGTATATATAACAAGCTTCTCAATAGCATATATACTTTTTATTATCAGTTAGTATATTATTACATCATTACAATAACAAATCATGGATATCATATAAGTTTCTGAATGGACCTCAAGGAAAAGAAAAGATTGGGGTACTTTTCCCATCAGAGATTTGGACTGGAAGCTGAGAGTGAGCATGACTAGTAATAATTCTTTACATTTGCCTCTTGTTTGTAATTTTGTGAATAGTTTGACATGCATTTTCTTATTAAGGTCCCATTTGTTTTCTCTATTCCATTGCCTGATTAGCGAATGTACTACTTTTCCTCTGTGTTTCAGCCTCTGTGGTCACATGGGAAAAATGTTGATAAACAAATTAAACCTGCACAGGAGTCTCATGATTTCATAGCAACTAGGAAATTCTTGTTACAACAGAAGAACATGAAGAGCCCTACATAAAGTATCACTCCAAACACTAGAGTTGACTTGCATAATTACTGCCAAAACTTAAAAATATTCAGATTTAAATTTAAAATTGAATTAAAGAATTTTGACAAAAAGTTGTTATCTGTTTGGTGAGAGGATATTGCTCGGAATTTGATATTCCCTGTGGGCTTGTTGATCTCTTGGTTTTCTAGGAAATAAAATAACCATGAGCAAATTTAACAATCCCTTATATTGATAAATGCCTACTAAGCAAGTATTAAAATTTGTACTAATTTCTAAATAATTACCTAGAAATAATAATTGCTCTTTGAGTTTCTCAAGAAAATCATATCCTCCTCAAAATAAGCAATTAGTATTGAAGTATTCACTTTTTTTTTTTTTTATTCTGTTCAGTTCAGTTCAGTTGCTCAGTTATGTCTGACTTTTTTGACCCCATGGACTGTAGCCCGCCAGGCTCCTCTGTCCACTGGATTCTCCAGGCAAGAATACTGGAGTGGGCTGCCATGCCCTCCTCCAGGGGATCTTCCCAACCCAGAAGACACTCGATAAATGTTGGAATGAATGAATTATATGATTGTGCCTCCAAACTGCAGCCAAGAGGCTGACATGCCCAACACAAATCCTCACCCCAACCTGTCTATAATACAACCCTTGCACACTCTCTCATCATCCCGAGGATAAAACTCAACCTCCTTGCACCTATTTTTCAGAAATGTGTGAAATTATCACTTTGTATAGCAGGGAAAATTGTGACCCAGGGGGATGATTTGCTCTGACCCTCAGTTTCCTCACCTGCAAAATGGGGCTAATATTTCTACCTGGTGGAATTCACTTGAAGTTCAAATAAAATAACCAGTAGAAACACTGGGCCTTGAAAGAGTAATGTTCTCAATAGGCAGTTCATTTTATTACCGATGGTCACCCTCATAGTTGGCCCCGGGGTGAGCCCCTGCTAAAGGCATTATTATCATACAAATGACAGAAATGGCCCCAAAGTGCCCTCTCAAGGCGGGGAGGAGGGGGGCAGGGACCAGGCCCTCCAGCCCCTCCCTGTAGTCTCTGAGCAGCGGCCCCTCTCACTTCTCTCCCTTCCACGCTCAGGACACGCCCTTGGCAATGTGCATCAAGCACCCACAGGCTCATGTGTTCATTTCTTTTTCTTTTTTAAAAAATTTTAACGTGGACCATTTTTAAAAGTCTTTATTGAATTTGTTACAATATTGCTTCTGTTTTAGGTTTTGTTTTTTTTTTTTGTCCACGAATCATGTGGGATCTCATCTCCCCAACCAGAGATCAAACCCACATTCCCGACCCTGGAAGGTGAAGACTCAACCACTGGGCTGCCAGGTCTCAACCACTGGACCGCCAGGGAAATCTCTGTATCTTTTTCTAATTCAAAGTCAAAGACATCCTCTGAGCATCTAGTGAGTACCAGACCCTGGGCCTTGTAGAAGCTTCATGTTCATAATCATTGACGGCATCTACAGCTCTGTTTCTGGCACCACTGGGCCACATGTCTGATTCGTCAATGCTGGGATTTCAAGCCTGCAGTAACCTAGGGAAGCAAGCACTCTTGTCATCTCCATTTTACAGACTGCACCTCAGAAACTGCACAGTCATTCCACAGCATCGTCTAACATCCAGTTCATGTCCAAGTTTCCGCAAATGAAAGACCAGGAAGACTTGATTTAAGCTTCATTTCATCCAAAATGATCTGTCAGCATTTCATTTCCAGTGTTGTCCCCGAAACNAGCCAACTTTTTCACTCTCCTTTTTCATTAAGAGGTTCTTTGCTTTCTGCCTTATGTGTAGTGTCATCTGCATATCTGAAGTTATTGATATTTCTCCTGGAAATCTTGATGTCAGCGTGTGTTTCATCCAGCCTGGCATTTCACATGTAGTAGTCTGCATATAAGTTAAATAAGCAGAATGACAAAATACAGTCTTGACGTACTCCTGTCCCAATTTGGAACCTGTCTGTTGTTCCATGTCCAGTTCTAACTGTTGCTTCTTGACCTGGATACAGATTTCTCAGGAGGCAAGTCAGATGGTCTGGTATTCCCATCTCTTGAAGAATTTCCCACAGTTTGTTGTGATCCACACAGACAAAGGCTTTGGCATAGTCAATAAAGCAGACGTAAATGATTTTTCTGGAACTCTCTTGCTTTTTTGATGATCCAATGGGATGTTAGCAATTTGATCTCTGGTTCCTCTGCCTTTTCTAAATCCAGCTTGTACATCTAGAAGTTCATGGTTCATGTACTATTGAAGCTTGGCTTACCGCACGGCAAATAGAAGGGGAAGAGGTAGAGGCAGTGACAGAGTTCCTCTTCTTGGGCCCCAGAACCACTGCTGATGGTGACCACAGCCATGAAATCAGAAAACGATTGATTATTTTGACTGCTTCATGAAAGCTATGACAGATCTAGACAGTGTGTTGAAAAGCGGAAACATTACCAACAAAGGTCTCTATGGTCAAGGGTATGGTCTTCCCAGTGGTCACACACAGTTGTGAGAGCTGGACCATAATGAAGGCATAATGCCAAAGAATTAATGCCTTTGAACTGTGGTCCTGGAGAAGACTCCTGAAAGTCCCTTGAACAGGAAGGAGATCAAACCAGTCAATCTCAAGGGAGATCAACCCTGAATATTTACCAGAAGGACTGATGCTGAAGCTGAAGCTCCGGTATTTTGGTCATCTGGTGTGAACAGATGACTTATTGGAAAAGTCCCTGATATTGGAAAAGATGGAAGGCAAAAGGAAAATTGGGCAGCAGAGGATGAGATGGCTAGATGGCAATGAACATAAACTTGGGCAAACTCCAGGAGATGGTGAAGGACCGGGAGGCCTGGCATGCTGCCTACCATGGGGTCACAAAGAGGCAGACACGGCTAGATGACTAACCAACAACAACTGAAGAATACTGTGATTAAAAAAAAAAAATCTAGTAACTCTATGGTCATTATGAGTCCACAGCTTCTTGACACTTGAAGACTGTGCTTCTCTGGACGGCAAAGTCATCTCTGGTGGTGATTCAGTCAAACTTAGGCTGAATTCATCTTATTTCTGAAATACAAGTAAACAAGGAGTATCTTATTTTGTTATAGCCATGAAGCACATCAATGATGCTTCAGTATTGAAAATAGTGAATGCCAAGGATAATAATCAAGAATTACCCCCAAATTAAAGAGAGATTTCAAAAGCTAACTAATCCTATGGTCAATATCCCTCTAATAAGTTAACTTGAAGGAAAGGAAAATAATAATTTGAATAAACCCTAGAGATGATTGCAAGTGAGGAGATTACATGCTCAAGACTTGAACTTTAAAAGCAGAAAAATTGCAGATGGATCTTGAGTGTTTAAGATGTAAAAGAAAATCAAGTGAATAAGATTTAATTTAGATAGACAAAATGCATTTATAAGAAGAATAATGCCAAAGGGATTTATAAATCATGTGAATACCAATTAGAAACCAAAATAAAAGAGAAAAACCACAGAGAAGTGGTTTTAATGTCAAAGGGTATAACTAAAGATTTATATTTTGGAAAATTTTCACTCTTCATAGGAGGGTAGACAATTTGAAGCAGGTTTTTATTCTTGATATAAAAGGCAAAACTTTTACATTTGAAAGGGAGAATACACTAACCTAATATACTCACTCAGGAACTAGAATAATTCAGTTTTAGTTCAAAAAATGAAATAAGAGTTTACTGACTGTCAGGCATTGGGCCAGATAACCAGGGGTTAAAATATTAGTGAAATATAATCACTAATTTTTGTGAGTTTAGAGTCTAATTAGCAAAACTGACAGGCAATTAGACAGTCTCAATATATTTTTGTAAACATTAAGTAAATTATATATGCTAAGTGACATTAGAGTTTAAATAGGGTTTCAGAGATGAAGCAACAGTATTTACAAATGTTAGATTGTTTTACCTGAATCAAATATGCCTCCTGTAGCATTTTCAGTCAGTTCAGTCTCTCAGTCGTGTCCGACTCTGTGACCCCATGACTTGCAGCACGCCAGGCCTCCCTGTCCATCACCAACTCCCGGAGTTCACTCAGACTCACGTCCATCAAGTCAGTGATGCCATCTGGCCATCTCATCCTCTGTCATCCCCTTCTCCTCCTGCCCCCAATCCCTCCAAGCATTAGGGTCTTTTCCAATGAGTCAACTCTTTGCATGAGGTGGCCAAACTATTGGAGTTTCACCTTCAGCATCAGTCCTTCCAATGAACACCCAGGACTGGTCTCCTTTACGATGGACTGGTTGGATCTCCTTGCCGTCCAAGGGACTCACAAGAGTCTTCTCCAGCACCACAGTTCAAAAGAATTTTCAAGGGTTCCCTTAATCCCAGGCTTTATGGAACAAAGTTTGGCTGATGAAAGCTATAAACAAATAATAAACAAAAGACTATAAGCAAAATGTAACCAATGGCTAATCACTGACATAAGTTTCAGTTCAGTTCAGATCTCTCGGAGTTCACTCAGATTCACATCCATCGAGTCCGTGATGCCATCCAGCCATCTCATCCTCGNTTCTAACACTAATAATATTTTCTATGTTTTGTTTCTTTCTGCCAAGAACTTAAAAGTGGTGAGGTAAGCAGGGAAAGGCATTTCCTCTCCAAAGACCAAATCTTGAAATTTCACCCTGGCTTCAGCCACAGAGATGTGTATAAGAGACAGGTCGTCCCCTTCTCCTCCTGACCCCCAGTCCCTCCCAGCATCAGAGTCTTTTCCAATGAGTCAACTCTTCACATGAGGTGGCCAAAGTACTGGAGTTTCAGCTTTAGCATCATTCCTTCCAAAGAAATCCCAGGATTGATCTCCTTTAGGATGGACTGGTTGGATCTCCTTGCATTCCACGGGACTCTCAAGAGTCTTCTCCAGCACCACAGTTCAAAAGCATCAATTCTTCGGCACTCAGCCTTCTTCACAGTCCAACTTTCACATCCGTACATGACCACAGGAAAAACCATAGCCTTGACTAGACGGACCTTAGACGGCAAAGTAATGTCTCTTTAACTAGGAACAAATAACAAATTTCACATATTGTTTTCTTTTGCGTTTGTACAAGGTCTTCTATAAATTGCTAAGCACATATGGTTATAAAGTAGTAACTTAAAAGAATTTCTAAACTGCTCTCATTAAATGAAAATTTATGACTTCTTCATATGACCAAAATGGAATACCTAAGATAAGATTTACCCTCAAATGAAAACAAGTTAAAAATTGGACAAATATATGAAATGATAGCTTTCAAGGCACTGGATCTCAGGCAGTGAAGGACTGTGATCAAAGAGACTGGAAACAAACAAAACAGGCATATGGCTGTTCCAGCTTACCACCTTGATATATGGAGAGGGAAAAAAAAAAAAAAGTATAGCCACTAGGAGAATGAAAATACAAAATGCAGTGATATATTTCTACAGCCTTTTATGTTAAAAGTGAAAAGCTGTCTGACGTGGCAGGGTTTGACAATCTTATGGAGGACAAGAGTTCTCTTACACTGTGGTAGGAAAATAAAAATGGGTTAGCACTATGTAAAACAGTTTGACAGTTTCTTAAAAAGATAAACATATACCTGTCATATGATCCAGCCATCCCACTTCTAGGTATGTATCCTAGGAAATCAAAACATATGCCCACACAAAGACTAGTACACAAATGTTCATAACAGTTGTATTTGTAATAACCCCAAACTGGAAATCACTCACAAGTTCATCAGATAGTAAATGGATAAATAAACCGTGGTTCGTCCATATAATGGAATACTACCAAGCAATAATAGTACCAAAGAAAGGCAATGCCAAAGAACGCTCAAACTACTGCACAATTGCACTCATCTCACATGCTAGTAAAGTAATGCTCAAAATTCTCCAAGCCAGGCTTCAGTAATATGTGAACTGTGAACTTCCTAATGTTCAAGCTGGTTCTAGAAAAGGCAGAGGAACCAGAGATCAAAGTGCCAACATCCGCTGGATCATCGAAAAAGCAAGAGTTCCAGAAAAACATCTATTTGTTTTATTGACTATGCCAAAGCCTTTGACTGTGTGGATCACAATAAACTGTGGAAAATTCTGAAAGAGATGGGAATACCAGACCACCTGACCTGCCTCTTGAGAAACCTGTATGCAGGTCAGGAAGCAACAGTTAGAACTGGACATGGAACAACAGACTGGTTCCAAATAGGAAAGGAAGTACATCAAGGCTGTATATTGTCACCCTGCTTATTTAACTTATGTGCAGAGTACATCATGAGAAATGCTGGGCTGGAAGAAACACAAGCTGGAATCAAGATTGCCGGGAGAAATATCAATAACCTCAGATATGC
>SJYX01013960.1:114221-144605 GCA_006410675.1 Oreotragus oreotragus | reverse complement strand
GCTAAAGCTGAAACTCCAGTACTTTGGCCACCTCATGAGAAGAGTTGACTCATTGGAAAAGACTCTGATGCTGGGAGGGATTGGGGGGCAGGAGGAGAAGGGGACGACCGAGGATGAGATGGCTGGATGGCATCACTGACTCGATGGACATGAATCTGAGTGAACTCCAGGAGTTGGTGATGGATAGGGAGGCCTGGCATGCTGTGATTCATGGGGTCGCAAAGAGTCAGACACTACTGAGCGACTGAACTGAACTGAACTGAACCAAGCAATAAAAAGGACAGATTACTGATACACACAACAAACAATATGGATGAATTTCAGATTAATTATACTGAGCCAAAGAAACCAGATTAAAGATCCTACAAACTGCATTACTCCATTTAAGTAAACATTTCAGAAAATGCTACTAATCTATAGGGACTGAAATTATATCATCAGTTGTCAGGAGACAGGGAGAAAGTGGTGAGGCAGGATTATAAAAGGGCATGATAAATCTTTTGAGGGGTTATGGGTCTATTTACTCTCAACTATTGTGATGGTTTCATGAAAAAAAAACTTACTGAATTGAAAATTTTAAATGCATAGCTTATTATTGCAAAATATCTTTAAGTCAAGCTACTAATTTTTAAAATATATTTGAAGTTAACAAATTATAAGACTTAAAAAAAATTATGTAAGCTTAACTTTGCATTGAGAATTGTTTGAGGCTGTTATAGATTTATTGGAAAAATTAGCCCCTGAGCCTAGTAGCATCTGGAAAACTTTTTTTTAATATTCTGTGAAGAGCTTTTTAATACCTTGTGTGTGGTTCCAATGGCAAAGGAAATGGCAACTCACTCCAGTATTCTTACCTGGAGAATCCCATGGACAGAGGAGCCTCGCAGGCTACAGTCTATGTGGTTCCAAGAGAAAAGAAGCAATCACTGGTTTCAAATTTCTCATAATTTGGAGAAAGGCTGTACATGTATATCAACACAAACTCTATGGTATTGAAACATGTATAATATCATATAAGAAACTAATCACCAGTCTAGGTTCGATGCAGGATACAGGATGTTTGTGGCTGGTGCACTGGGATGACCCAGAGAGATGGTATGGGGAGGGAGGTGGGAGGTGGGTTCCGGATTGGGAACACGCATACACCCATGGCAGATTCATATTGATGTATGGCAAAATGAATACAGTATTGTAAAGTAAAAAAAAAAAGTCAACACAAACTCTAATGCTGTCAAGAACAGCTTAGAAAAGATACTATCCATTAATCTAATCACCATTTGAAAGCATTGCATAATGTTATTTTGTTAAACATATTATAGTTGAGTTTTTTAATTTGAATGTTCTGCTTCTTTGACTGAACCTGAATGGACAGATACAGAATAGATGTAGAATATATATCTAGAATTTCTCTGGTGGCTCAGAAAATAAAGAATCCAACTGCTAGTGCAGGAGACACAGTTTCCATCCCTGGGTCAGGAAAATCCCCCAGAGGAGGGAATGGTAGCCCACTCCTCTATTTTTTACTGGAGAATACCATGGAAAGAGGAGCCTGGCAAGCTACAGTCCATGGGGTCACAGAGTCAGCCAAGACTGAGCAACTAACTCTTCCATAGCTACATATGCGTTGTGCTTAGTTGCTCAGTCATGTCTGACTCTTTTGTGACTCATGGGCTGGAGCCCACCAGGCTCTTTTGTCTGTGGAATTCTTCAGGCAAGGCTCAGTACTGGAGTTAGTAGCCATTCTCTTCTCCAGGGGATCTTCCCAACCAAGGAACTGAACCTATGTCTCCTGCATTGCAGACAGATGCTTGACTGTCTGAGACACTAGAGAAGCCTATAGCTCTATATAGAATGCCACAAAAGAAACTAATTCATCCTTGAGCAGTCCACCTGGCGACACTCTTTCTAGGCAGAATCAATTGTTCCCTTTGCCTCTCCATGGTCGTTAGACATATTCTGTTACAGGCGTTATTGGCTAGCAAATCCCTCTTCCCCATTTGATTATGAGCCTCTCAAATTCATCCTTACTCCAAGATGGGCATAATAAAGGACAGAAATGGTATGGACCTAACAGAAGCAGAAGATATTAAGAAGAGATAGCAAGGACAGACAGAAGAACTATACAAAAAAGATCTTCATGACCCAGATAATCAAGATAGTGTGATCACTCAACTACAGCCAGCCATCCTGGAATACAAAGTCAAGTGGACCTTAGGAAGTATCACTACAAACAAAGCTGATGGAGGTGATGAAATCCCAGTTGAGCTATTTCAAATCCTAAAAGATGATGCTGTGAAAGTGCTTCAATCAATATGCCAGCAAATTTGGAAAACTCAGCAGTGGCCACAGGACTGGAAAAGGTCAGTTTTCATTCCAATCACAAGAGAGACAATGCCAAAGAATGCTCAAACTACTGCACAGTTGCACTCATCTCACACACTAGCAAAAAAATGCTCAAAATTCTCCAAGCCAGGCTTCAACAGTACATGAACCATGAACTTCCAGATGTTCAAGCTGGTTTTAGAAAAGGCAGAGGAACCAGAGATCAAATTGCCAACATATGCTGGATCATCGAAAAAGCAAGCGAGTGCCAGAAAAACATCTATTTCTGCCTTATTGACTATGTCAAAGCCTTTGATGGTGTGGATCACAACAAACTGGAAAATTCTTCAAGAGATGGGAATACCAGACCACCTGACCTGCCTCCTGAGAAACCTGCATGTAGGTCAAGAAGCAACAGTTAGAACTGAACATGGAACAACAGACTGGTTCCAGATTGGAAATGGAGTACATCAAGGCTGTATACTGTCACCCTGCTTATTTAACTTATATGCAGAGTACATCATGCGAAATGCCAGGCTGGATGAACCACAAGCTGAACCAAAATCAAGATTGCCAGGAGAAATATCAATAACCTCAGATAAGCAAATGTCACCACACTTATGGCAGAAAGTGAAGAAAAACTAAAGAGCCTCTTGATGAAAGTGAAAGAGGAGAGTGAAAAGTTGGCTTAAAACCCAACATTCAGAAAATTAGGATAATGGCAGCTGGTCCCGTCACTTCATGGCAAATAGATGGGGAAACAATGGAAACAGTGAGAGACTTTACTTTTGGGGGCTCCAAAATCACTGCAGTTGATGACTGCAGCCGTGAAATTAAAAGATGCTTTCTCCTTGGAAGAAAAGTTATGACCAACCTAGACAGCTTATTAAAAAGCAGAGACATTCCTTTGCCAACAAAGGCCCGTCTAGTCAAAACTTTGGTTTTTCCCAGTAGTCATGTATGGATTTGAGAGTTGGGCTATAAAGAAAGCTGAGCACTGAAGAATTGATGCTTTTGAACTGTGGTGTTGGAGAAGATTCTTAAGAGTCCCTTAGACAGCAAGGAGATCCAACCAGTCCATCCTAAAGGAGATCAGTCCTGAATATTGACTGGGGGGACTGATGCTTATGCTGAAACTCCAATACTTTGGCCACCTGATGTGAAGAACTGACTCATTTGCAAAGACCCTGATGCGGGAAAAGATTGAAGGTGAGAGGAGAAGGGGATGACAGAGGATGAGATGGTTGGATGGCATCAACAACTCAATGGACATGAGCTTGAGTAAACTCTGGGAGTTGGTGATGGACAGGGAGGCCTGGTGTGCTGCAGTCTATGGGGTCACAAAGATTCGGACATGACTGAGGGACTGAACTGAACTGAACTAAGTTCACTTACTCTCCCAGAAACTAAGACATTCGTATTGAGAATTAATTAATTAATGCAAATCTATGTATAAAAAATAAGTGACTCAGCACATCACCTCTCTCACAGGGTATTTGACTTTCATTTTTTGCAAAGACAACTATGTTTGAATACAAGCTCCAAGATAATCATTTGTTTCTGTGTGACAATCAAAATCTACATTTTAAAAGATCACTCAAAATTCAGATTAGCTCTGCTACTTGGTTACATTACTTAACAATTCTGAGCTGAAGTACACAGTGTGCTCAAAACACCTGTGCTAACATTCATTCCAAAAATACATATACCACCACACACTGCCAAAGACTTGCTACAACATAAATTTTAGAACATTCCTGTACTGATTCCAGGTCACTATGTATTTCTTACTTTGCTAATGGTAAACTTTGCCTTTGAACTTTGCCACAACAACACAACCCGAAGTCTTCAAAAACATTTAGATGGTAGTTGTGAAAACTGGGAATGGCCCAGAGGCATTTGTACCACCAAATAAACATGCTTCTTATCGGACTCTGTATTTATCCTTTGGGGGATGGTAAGTAAGACATACAAGAGACACAACGTTTGAGCCTAAAGGCACCTTCAGCGGCCCGAGCTCTGACTGCCTGTAGGCAAATGCTTGTGCTCTTAAGTATCAACCACATTTGAGATATTCCAGCATGTTTATTGATTTAAACTAGAAAACCTTTGACTCAGGGCAGAGGTGATTTTACTAGTCAAGTTAATGTCTAGAGAATACTAGGAGGAAAATTTTATTTGTAATGAACTTGCTTTTCTATGCCTCTTTTTAAGAACTCTTATAATAATGAGGAAATTTTTAGTCTTTATTACATGACATTGAAAAACAAACCAGTGCCAATGTGAATCTTTTATACTTTATTTCTATCACTCTTTCACTCAATCCAGTTCTTCCCGTGTGTGTGTTACTGTTGTGCTTGTTTGCTGAACTGAGACACTTTTTACAAAATTTCTAAACAGATAGCCACATGGAAATCAATAGGAATCTTCTGTATTATATTTCAAAAAGTAAAAAGTCCAACAGAATATATGTCTTACAGAGCTTATCTAAGAAAATTTGGCCAGATCTCTTTTGTTATCAATGTCACATATGAAAATCTTTACATTATTGTAATTGCCCTACCGGGTCTTAACAAATATATATATATATATACACACACATATCCAAAGGGTAGTGAGTATTGAGTGTCACAAAAGGACATCCACATAGATAGCTACATCCTATAATTAAATTTTGTCTTTCAAAACAATTTACAAGTTTATTTATTTAAACTTGTTCTAACACATTATTTTAAAATGCTGTCATTTTCACTTAATTTTTCCTGTCAGGGCAATGACAATTGTCCCACTGAGACCCACCTGGTTTCTATGCTTTATTTCTCATCTAAGAAAATCTGCAAATAACTCAGGTTAATGGATTGTGCGTGTGTGTGTGTGTGTGTAAAACAATGAGGGTTTATTTTTGTGAATCTCAGGAAGTGACTCATTAAGATCTACAGTTGAAAGTCGGTGATGTTATAAATGACTAAGTCCCTATTTTCCCGAGTGATATGTAATTCTTATAATTTCCAGGAAGGATAATTGTGTATCATGTATTTGTCCTGATTTATGAGGCAGAAATGTAAACTCATTGCTTTTACTTGAAAGGGTGTGCATTGACAGCTTGACAGTGTTTGAACTGAGAAAACTTAAAACTGTCCAGGGGCAAGAGCAGCTAACCCACCAAGAATTCAGGATAAATGGGCATCATCATAACGAGTACTAATTATTGGCGGACAGGATCATTACATTCATTAGTGAATTAAAGAAAGACAATGGTAAGATCTCTGGCCTCTGGCTTTATCAGTTTGAGTCAGAAAGCCATACATCAAAAGTCAAGGGTGCTTTCAAATATTTCACTATCAAAGAGCGACTTTGGAGCACAGAGTAAATTGACTTGATACCAAATTCCTATCTGTACCCTTCTATTTAAATAGGTCTCACTGCGATAGCAATGACAAGAAGTATCAACAATTTGCTCTTCTGATATCATTTCTTTTTTCTTTTATATTTCTCTTCTTTGGTCTTTCTCCCCTTTGCCCAAGCAATTCTGCAGTGCACAGGCACTTTTTTCACATGGAAATCAATAGGAATTTTCTGTATTATATTTCAAAAAGTAAAAAGTCCAACAGAATATATGTCTTACAGAGCTTATCTAAGAAAATTTGGCCAGATCTCTTTTGTTATCAATGTCACATATGAAAATCTTTACATTATTGTAATTGCCCTACCGGGTCTTAACAAATATATATATATATATACACACACATATCCAAAGGGTAGTGAGTATTGAGTGTCACAAAAGGACATCCACATAGATAGCTACATCCTATAATTAAATTTTGTCTTTCAAAACAATTTACAAGTTTATTTATTTAAACTTGTTCTAACACATTATTTTAAAATGCTGTCATTTTCACTTAATTTTTCCTGTCAGGGCAATGACAATTGTCCCACTGAGACCCACCTGGTTTCTATGCTTTATTTCTCATCTAAGAAAATCTGCAAATAACTCAGGTTAATGGATTGTGCGTGTGTGTGTGTGTGTGTAAAACAATGAGGGTTTATTTTTGTGAATCTCAGGAAGTGACTCATTAAGATCTACAGTTGAAAGTCGGTGATGTTATAAATGACTAAGTCCCTATTTTCCCGAGTGATATGTAATTCTTATAATTTCCAGGAAGGATAATTGTGTATCATGTATTTGTCCTGATTTATGAGGCAGAAATGTAAACTCATTGCTTTTACTTGAAAGGGTGTGCATTGACAGCTTGACAGTGTTTGAACTGAGAAAACTTAAAACTGTCCAGGGGCAAGACCAGCTAACCCACCAAGAATTCAGGATAAATGGGCATCATCATAACGAGTACTAATTATTGGCGGACAGGATCATTACATTCATTAGTGAATTAAAGAAAGACAATGGTAAGATCTCTGGCCTCTGGCTTTATCAGTTTGAGTCAGAAAGCCATACATCAAAAGTCAAGGGTGCTTTCAGATATTTCACTATCAAAGAGCGACTTTGGAGCACAGAGTAAATTGACTTGATACCAAATTCCTATCTGTACCCTTCTATTTAAATAGGTCTCACTGCGATAGCAATGACAAGAAGTATCAACAATTTGCTCTTCTGATATCATTTCTTTTTTCTTTTATATTTCTCTTCTTTGGTCTTTCTCCCCTTTGCCCAAGCAATTCTGCAGTGCACAGGCACTTTTTCTTAGCTCTTTATCACACAGCCATTGTGATAAACACACAGCAAATATCTCCTGTGGACATAACACTTTACAGAACACTACAGACACATAACTCAAAATAGAGAGGATTTCACCCTTGACTCCTAGGAACTCAGCTTATAACTAAAGATTCCAGATAAAAATCATTAATAAGAGCTGAAGCAACAGGATATATTCCAAACACAGATCGGTTCCTCCCATGCTAAGAGGAGCCTGGTGGTCAAATGACGGGCGAGTAGCTGTAAGAACTCTTAAGTAGGGAGGAAGAAATAGTTATCCTTCTGCGCTCATTTTCTAAGAAGCATTGAACTTTTTTCTATAAAATATGCACCAGGAAAAGCCCTCCGCAAGCTTACCAACCAATTGTTTCACCTCTGTTAGTCCTAAATTTCTAACTGCTTGATAAATCCTTGGTCACTTGGTCACAAGCATTTCTATGGACCAGTGACTAAGTGTCCTGAACACATAGAAGATATACAATAAGGTATGCTGAGTGAAAACTGAATAACCTTGTTCTGCTCCAGTCATTTCACTTGCCTTAGTCATCTTGAAGGGAAAATGTGCACACACATATATGCACACATATGCACACTCACACACACATGTGTACAAACATGCATAGCCAATGTCCACAGATGTATTTAAAAAACATTGCATCCATTTAAAGAAGGTAAAGGAATCGGGTGTTTATAATGTGGATCATATATAATTCAGTTGGAGAAGATCCTATTGAAAATGTGAGTTGTGAGCAACAGTTTAAAATGATGAATTGACCACAGTCTTCCAGAGAGGATGAGGGAAACAGTTCCAGGTACTACTTATTCATTTCCTTCTTTATCAGTGGAGTTTTTCAATCAACCTAATCTAGCAGAACATTTCTCTGAGGCTACTGAGATATATTTGCAGGAAACAACTTCCCCCTCACTTAAAGAAATAGGTTTAACTCCTTCACTCCTAGAACTCTATAATTCAGGGGGAAAAGTGAGTTTTCCATAGAGCATGGAAAGGAGCAAAGAGAGATGAAACTGTGTGGAAAATTAGATGAAGGAGTGGAAAATTGCATCTGCCATATAAGTCCAACTACATATAGACATATTCCTCCATGAAAAACTGGAAATTTCATTTAAAAATGGTACTTGCAAAGTCAGCAACAATTCTTAACAATGTCTTTCCTGCTGCTGACATCATTTTTTTTTTTACCCCGTAATAACGGATAATTTGGAGCCATTCTCCTTTTCATTACGAGCTGTCCCTTTCCTTACTGCATTTCTTCCACTACGTTTCCCATGTGAGAGGTGACTGTGTTACTTGCAGAATATGATGCATCACTTCAACAAGAAATACATGGCATCTAGCGAAGGCTCTTTCTAGCATACCAATTAAGCTTGAATGGCAACTTGGTCAAAAATTTCCTTTGAATCTGGTCCCTGTGTGGAAGATAGAGTCAAGCACTATCATTTTGTTGGCAGGAGATTTTTCCCAGCTAACTGACATCTTTAACCTTTATTAGAGAGAAGTGGGTCACCCCCATCTCTGAAAAGAATCAATGAGATGAAAAGAGAGATCCGGGTGAGGAAACTGGAGAGATGTATTTAGTAACGAGGCTGAGATGAGAATTGCTAAAGAAAAAAGAAGCACTGATAACACTAAATGATTTTGCATGAAGGATAACTCTGGCCTCAAAATAATACCCCAAGGAAGCAGTAAAATAAAGTGTGACCCTTCGATCAGTTGAGACAGACTTATAAATATTCTCCCAATTAAAAAAAAAAAAAAAGTCCCCAGGGGAATAAAGAGGGACTATACAAAAGATATTATGCATCTCTAGTTGGTGGTTTTTTCCCCTTAGTTGGAAGATTTCTTTTCCACTTAAATCTGTATTAAATCTGGGAAAGGTAGAACCAAAGTTATCAATTTTAATCTTTTTGAAATCCCTTCACTTTGTTTTCCTCAAGATTTGTAAGCATTTTATTTGTGGTGATACTAATAAAAATCACTCTTCTGTCAGGAAATTCAATGTATTTCATGGAAAAGCTAGTAAAGGAACAAAACATCAGAAAAGGGAAGATTCTCCGACATTCCACACGATGGCAGAAGATCTTTTCCTTATTAAGTAGTCAAAGCTTGCAGCTTCGTATTATTCTATTAAATATAGCAAGATAAACAATCTCCCTTATTCTCTAAGCCATTTTAGAGTAATTTGTTCTCAGGACAAACCAGAAGGGAGGATGTGTTTTCTCATGTGAAAAACAAACAGCCTCAGGAAAAAAGAATTTCCAAAGCCATCTTCCTCAAGTTTTCCTAAATAACATTGATATTACAAAAAGTACCTTCAAAAGCATGCTTCTGCTGCATCTTTTAGACTACATTCTCCCAGTGTCAATGATCATTTCTATATTGTTTATATTGTTAATCACAGTAGACAAATCCTGTAAATGCACTTACGGAACACGCTGTTTGCCCAATCCTCTTTGCTGGTGGAGAGCTTCTTAGAGGCTGAACCTCTTTTTTGTAGAAAATCTTTCTCTGATTTGCAGCATGGTTCTTGTCCACTCGGAACCTCAGAAAAGCAGTGGGTATCTTGCCCCACAACTCGATTTCTAGGCTGAACTAATCCAACAATTCGGTCAGCCCTAGAAAGATGGTGATAATTCCTGTCTCGTGGTGAGCATTTAGAAAACACGGGCTGTAAAGCTATATTTCTCTACAGTTTATAGAGTGCCTCCTCTTTTTTTAGATGTCTTTTGGCTATCTAGTTTATTGTCTCCTCACTTTGTTTTTTGTTTGTTTTTCGTTAACAGTGATGGTAAGATAAGGAGACTCCAGTTTCACTAGTCCTCTATCTTTCTCAGCTTCCTAAATTCAAATTATGGTCTGTTCCCATAGTTTGTGCTTATGGAGGCAAGTGATGTTTCCTATACAAAGAGAAGATTATTATGAACGTAATGTGCACAGTGTAACTTATCTACCTAAGTATGACATTCACAAAATAGTAAATGAGCAAAGCTTAGCAGGGCAATGGTTTACACTGATGCTTTCATTTAAATATGAGAAGAAACCAGCCAGGGAAAATAATAATACCTTTCATTTTTTAAAATTGCCCTTAGAGCGTTTACAATGGAGTCATACATCAATTACAGCATCTTATTTTCAAATACACCTTGTGCTATCGCAGCAATTGTCAATTTATACATTTTGTAACTGAGAAGCTAACTTCTTCCTAAGATCATGGAGCTCATATTTGAAAGGAGAGGGACTGAAAACTGAAATTCTAGCTACTATTTCTACTATGGCAATTGAAGAGAATAAAAAAATCACATTATAGACTGGTATATTAAGTGATGATTTCAGTTTTGTGTTAATAATAATATTTGGTCAACTTTATTGTCAGGGGACCTTATGGTGGAAATCAAGTATCCTACAGTCAACTTGCTCCCTTGTGGCAATGTTACTTTCAGGACATGTTTATACCTGGATTGTGGAGATGGTGACATATATATATATATATCTCCAAACATTAATGAGGAGCAGATTTTGGTGCTAATAGTAAAGAACCAATAGTAATTAAAAAAAAAAAAAAAAAAAAACTAGGTTCTTTTGGTAAAGAATCCTCCTGCCAGTGCAGGAGACATAGGTTTGATCCCTGGGTCAGGAAGACCCCCTGGAGGAGGGCATGGCAACCCACTCCAGGATTCTTGCCTGGAGAATCCCCTGGACAGAAGAGCCTGGCAGGCTACAGTCCATGGGGTCACAAAGAGTTGGACACAACTGAAGCGACTTAAGAGGCACACAATTTCTCAATATAAGGTGAAAGAAAAAGTCTTTGAAATTTTAAATAATTTTCAAATAATATTATTGAAATGATAAATAGAAAAATTTGAAAATAGAGATGAATTAAGACATCAAAATTAAAAAGGGCACACTGTTTATGATGTGAGTCAAGATGCATAACTATTCAGAGTTGCTCTCTGCTGGAATGTTTGACACGATAGATGTGTCAGTCTCACAAAATATCAGTCTTAGGTTGATCTTAGTGTCAATCTTATTAGAACAACAGGAAGCCAGTCTTAGTGGGCCCACCAGTAACTGCTCAGGGGCCATTTCCAACAGTTCACTATGAAAAAGGATTTATGGCATGATCTTACCTTCAATGCACGTGACAGATAAAAAGCTCTGGGGGAAGAAAAAACTCACTACTCAGTGATGACAGGAGAACAAATCTATGAATACTTATTGAGTGGTTCTTTCTTAGTAGGCAGCATGGTTCTTTCTTAATAGGCAGCATCAAGTTATTTGGCTAAGCTGCTATGAGATATCAGATACTATGCTGACCTTCTTTAACATTGTCTTAATAAAGTGCTAACATAACAAGTTCAGAGAAGGCAATGGCACCCCACTCCAATACTCTTCCCTGGAAAATCCCATGGGCGGAGGAGCCTGGTAGGTTGCAGTCCATGGGGTCGCAAAGAGTCGGACATGACTGAGCAACTTCATTTTCACTTTTCCCTTTCATGCATTGGAGAAGGAAATGGCAACCCACTCCAGTGTGCTTGCCTGGAGAATCCCAGGGACGGGGGAACCTGGTGGGCTGCCGTCTATGGGGTCGCACAGAGTCGGACACGACTAAAGTGACTTAGCAGGAGCAGCAGCAGCAACATAACAAATTACACAAGGCAGCACAATTAACATTAGTTTTAATGTCAGCAGAGCTGAGGGATATTGAAATTTTGAAAAGTATACCTTCCCCAGTGTGTTCCTAAAAGCAGTATAAATGCCAGAGGAGGATAACCAACTTACTATTTGTTTGTGTTAGTCGCTCAGTTGTGTCAGACTCTTTGCAACCCCATGCTCTGTAGCTTGCCCGGATCATCTGTCCGTGGAATTCTCCAGGCAAGAATACTGGAGTAGGTTTCCATTCCCTTCTCCAGGAGACCTTCCCAACCCAGAGATCAAACCCGGGTCTCCTGCATTGCAGGCAGATTCATCTGAGCCACCTGGGAAGCTCACTATTTATGTATTTACACATAAAAAAAGAAAATTCAGGATTCATACAGGTAGACTGACCAAACCATACCTGCCCAAATAGTATGGTGTTTCTTATTTACTCCTAGACTTTTAAAGCTAAAGATCCTTTAAGACCAGTCCAACTATCAGTCCAACTAAGATTTTCTGTTGAGAAGAATATAACCAGAATCACAGACTTGCTCAGGCGAAACTGAGGCTAGAACCCCACTCTTCTGACAACTAGCAAATTGTTTTCTCACTAGGTTATTTCACACACATTTTCAAGTTTATAGCCTAGGAATAACCCAAGTATCATAGTGACATATTAGAATAAAACTCAGAAAATTTTATCATCGGTCATGAAATTGTTGCCCAAACCAAGCCAAATTAATCAAAACACAATGATAACACTGGTTTCTGTCTGCAGTTGCAATACTTGAATAAATCCTTCCAGACTTGGGGATGGGGAGTGAAGCAGGAGGGCTTTCCTGGTAGTTCAGCTCGTAAAGAATATGCCTGCAATGCAGGAGACATGGGTTTGACTCCTGAATCAGAAAGATCCCCTGGAGAAGGGAGAGGCTACCCACTCCAGTATTCGTGGGCTTCCCTGGGAGTTCAGATGGTAAAGAATCCACCTGCAATGCAGGAGACCTGGGTTCGATCCCTGGGTTGGGAAGATCCCCTGAGGAGGGCATGGGAACCCACTCCAGTATTCTTGCCCAGAAAACCCCTGTGGACATAGGAGCCTGGTGGGCTACAGTCCATGGGGTCCCAAAGAGTTGGACATGACTGAATGGCTAAGGACAGCACAGCACAGCAGAGTAGGAAAATAGAAAGCAAGTTAGAAGATGGGAAACAGAGCATATGGAACATTTTCTTCAGTCAACTGGTTGATGAGAAAAAGTATTTGCATGGAAATATGGGAGATGGTTTCTCGTCACTGTCTCTGAGATTATCGACTTTAGTGTAAGACTGGATGACTTTGCACTGGGAGTTTTAGTTGGCTGGTAAAGAGATCTCAAGGAAGTCTTCAGGATCATGTCTCAGAGCCACGAATCCTTCCAACAATCCTGTATAAATGCCCCATTTTACAGAGAGGAAAGTGAGTCACGCTCACTTAGATAGCTAGGATGCAGTGATTAATTCCATGACATCTCATGTTCTGTTTGCCAAACCACCATCAAAATAAGATTGTGCCTTTGATGGTATCCTTTGGGTTTTAAGTATAATGTCAATAAATATTTTAAATAATTTTGAGTTAATTATTATTTCCTTAATTAAAATCAGAGAGCTATACTAATTTCTTGATCAGATAAAAAATGTCCTTGTACTTGTCTTTCTCATTTTCTTCCACACCTATGAGATGTTGAATTTATCATTAGCATACAGAATAGAGGTGGGGATGGCTACAGTCCTGTGATCATTTATGCAGTTTGGGATTTTTTTTTTCCAGCTCTGCTAATTTTCTTGAGGTCTGTTGACTAAAACTACATGTTCCAGACATTCTGTGGCTTGATATATAGTGGTTAAGAACCAGTTTTAAAATTTTAAGTTAATTCTCTAAATAAATCTGTTAGTTTGAAATCCAAATTTTCCTTAAAAATAAAGAACAGGACTTATTTTTTTTCCAGACACTAATAAATTTTAGACAACCTTTGATTCACAAACCTTCCATGCTTCATTTTGGGTGTCTGCAGAAATCAATGTGCAACTGTGTCTTTCTTCACAATTATCACTTAATTTTTTTCATCTTAGACTATGCTTCCACATTTGTGTTGATGTTCCTTTGCTCTCTGTTGGCACGCAGATCCTTTTAAGGGCTTCTCTGGTGGAGCAATCCATAAAGAATCCACCTGAAATGTAGGAAACAGCCTGCAGTACAGGAGATGCTGTTTGACCCTTGGGTCTAGACGATCCCCTGGATAAAGAAATGGCAAACCACTCCAGTATTCTTGCCTAGGAAATCTCATGGACAGTGGAGCCTGGCGGGCTACAATCCATGGGGTCACAAAGAGTCGGACATGACTTACTGACTAAACCACAGATCACACCAATGTAATTTAAGATATATTGATTGATAGAGTACCACCTCAATGGGAGATGAGAGGAGGGCACAGGAATGAAAGGGAAAAGAGAAAAATTTTATGACCTGGGATTTTTGTAACATATTTGATATGTTGTCCCTAAATGTATTATATGTCAAATTTCTTTCAAGAAATTTGCCAGTATTTGCGGGTTTATTTCAAACTACAAGAAGCAGAGGCTATCGTCAGCTTGGAATAGTATTGGAGGAGCACCCTTTTTAAACACCATTTTGGAATATATTTTTCCATGCCATACATCTAAACTCAACTGTTGTGTGTAATTATAAACTTAATAATTCTCATGGATCCACAGGTTCTTGACCTGAAAAGGACCTTAAAAGCATGCAGAGCTCCTGTCTTTAGGCAATGAAGGTTATAATTATATCCGTATTAAAGATGACGCACTAAGGAATCATATATGTAAGTGGGTCCCAGAATAACTCTACCACCATCTGTGACATGGTTTATATAGGTGTTCATTTCAACAAGCTATACTTTCAGTAGAAGTCTATAGAAGTGTGTATCTTCAGAATGAAGTGGGTGTCTGATTTAACTCTCTTGATTTGTGGGACTGACTTTTTATATGTTAAATATCATGGCCAAAATTACTCATAATAAAAAGTGAAGTCAAGTTCTCCTGATTTCCACTGGGTGCTTTTTCCCTTACTTCACATATGAATTTGAAATGGGATTTATACACAAGAGAAAACAATAATGTGGTTAGGGGAGGATGGGTTTGATGTTTTTTGAGTTCTGTCTCTGAATATAGTTATTTGTTTCTGATTTCTCCAGCATATATTGTCTATTCCATTCCTGAACCACCTTTTTTTTTCTTAGTTATCTTTTTACAGCTTTTATGACATTGTCTTGTCTTTCAATATGAGTTTTTTAGTCTGAGCACAAGGTATTAAATCAACTTGAATTACACCTAATAACTGACACAATGCTTTATGCATAAAAATACTTAAAATGGATTTTATTGATTAGGAATTTGATAAAATGTCATTATAATACTGAACTTAGAATAAAACATTCAGTTCTCAAAATATTTAGATTGAGTACCCTATAAAAATACTATTGTGACAATAAGGAATTAAACAAAAATCAAAAGTGATTTTGATTAACAAAGTCAATTGTAAAAAAAAAATTTCTCCTGTGTCTGAAACTACTTCCCATGTAATTGTAAGAATTTTGATTAACATTTACATTCCCAAAAGGAAACAATGGATTACATGGGAAAATAAATGGAATAAAGTAAAATGGGCTTCCTCAGTGGTTCAGCAGGTAAAGAATCTACATGCAACACAGGAGATGCAGGTTCAATCCCTGGTCTAGGAAGATCCCCTTCAGAAGGCAATGGCAAGCCACTCCAGCATCGACAGAGGAGCCTGGTGGGCTACAGTCCATGGGGTCGCAAAGAGTGGATACAACTGAAATGACTGAGCATGGCACACAGCACATAAAGTAAAACACCGGCTAGCTAAAACTCCCAGAGAAAAACCTTTTGGCATAATAGCTTTCCCAAATAATAGTCTGCCCCTTATACGCAGCATTTAAGAAAATGGTTTTGATTAAAATATTTTAAAATACACCAAGCATTTCTTAATTTCTAAAAGAGGAGCTTTCTAAATGGAATTTAACTTTCTCACTAAAAGGCCCAGAAGACTTCATTCTTAGTGCCTGCTTCTAATTTGTATGACTATTTCCCTTCCCTTGAACTAAGATAAGCACTGATGGCTCAGTTTAGTAAAGATGACCGGTGCCTGGGCTGCTGAGTTGTTGGCATTATTGCAAACAGTCAGGACCCATGAGAATACGCACCTACACTTGAGAAGGAGCCAATTCAGTTCAGTCTCTCAGTTGTGTCCGACTCTTTGCGACCCCATGGGCTGCAGCATGCCAGTCCTCCCTGTCCATCACCAACTCCTGGAGCTTGCTCAAACTCATGTCCATCAAGCTGGTAATGCCATCCAACCATCTTATCCTCTGTCATCCCCTTCTCCTCCTGCCCTCAGTCTTTTCCAGCATCAGGGTATTTTCCAATGAGTCAGCTCTTTGTACCAGGTGGCCAAAGTATTGGAGGCACAGCCTCAATCCTTCCAATGAATATTCAAGGTTGATTTTAGGACTGACTGGTTTGATCTCCTTAATAGATAATTCTAATATTGATCCTTACTCCTTTTCAACCTAGACAGCATATTAAAAAGCAGAGACATGACTTTGCTGATGAAAGTCCGTATAGTCAAAGCTATGGTTTTTCCTATAGTCATGTATGGGTGTGAGAGCTGGACCATAAAGCAAGCTGAACACCAAAGAATTGATGCTTTTGAACTGTGGTGTTGGAGAAGACTCTTGAGAGTCCCTTGGACTCCAAAGAGATCAAACCAGTCAATCCTAAAGGAAATCAGTACTGAATATTCATTGGAAGCACTGATGCTGAAGCTCAAGATCCATGCTTTGGTCACCTGAGCAAAGAACTGACTCATTGGAAAAGACTCTGATGCTGAGAAAGATTGAAGGCAGGAGGAGAAGGGGACAACAACAGATGAAATGGTTGGATGTCATCACTGACTCGGTGGACATGAGTTTGAGCAAGCTCCAGGAGTTGGTGATGGACAGGGAGGACTGGCATGCTGCAGCCCATGGGGTCGCAAAGAGTCAGACACAACTGAGAGACTGAACTGAACTGACTCCTTCTCAAGTGTAGGGTGCATATTCTCATGGGTCTTGGCTGATTGCAAGTAATGCCAACAACTCAGCAGCCCAAGTACACATCACATTTACTAAACTGCCCCACCAGTGCCGATCAATTTCTAACCATATGCTCTTCCTCACCTCTCCCAAACTCTCCCACTTCTCAATTTTCATCATCCAATAAGCCTTCCCGTCTTATTTTGCTACAAGTTGGTAGGATTGCTACTGTCAGTTTAAACATTTCCTCTACTCTGCTCTTATAGGGTAGGTCAGGGAGGGCTGATAGAATGGGTTGTTTGTTTGTGTGGAGGAATTATAGATTCATAATCATGTTAGATATGGTGTAAGGGTGAAAAGTATGGATCAAAATTTACTATTTATTTGCACATGAATATCCAAGCTAAAGGCAAAGGAGAAAAGGAAAGATATACCCATTTGAATGTAGAGTTCCAAAGAATAGCAAGGAGAGATAAGAAAGCCCTCTTCAGTGATCAGTGCAAAGAAATAGAGGAAAATAATAGAATGGGAAAGCCTAGAGATCTCTTCAAAAATAATTACAGATATCAAGGGACCATTTCACGCAAAGATGGGCACAATAAAGGACAGAAATGGTATGGACCTAACAGAAGCAAAAGATATTAAGAAGAGGTGGCAATAATGCACAGAAGAACTATACAAAAAAGATCTTCATGACCCAGATGATCATGATGGTGTAATCACTAACCTAGAGCCAGACATCCTGGAATGTGAAGTCAAGTGGACTTTAGAAACATCACTATGAACAAAGCTAGTGGAGGTGGTGAAATTCTAGTTGAGCTATTTCAAATGCTAAAAGATGATGCTGTGAAAGTGCTTCAATCAATATGCCAGCAACTTTGGAAAACTCAGCAGTGGCCACAGGACTGAAAAAGGTCAGTTTTCATTCAAATCACAAGAAAGGCAATGCCAAAGAATGCTCAAACTACTGCACTATTGCATTCATCTCACATGCTAGCAAAGTAATACTTAAAATTCTCCAAGCCAGGCTTCAACAGTATGTGAAATTCCAGATGTTCAAGCTAGATTTAGAAAAGGTAGAGGAACCAGAGATCAAATTGCCAACATCCTTTGGACCATAGTAAAAGCAAGAGAATTCCTGGAAAACATCTACTTCTGCTTCATTGACTCCACTAAAGCCTTTGTGTGGATCACAACAAACTGTGGGAAATTCTTCAAGAGATGGGAATACTAGACCACACAACCTACATCCTGAGAAATCTGTATGCAGGTCAAGAAGCAGCAGTGAGAACAAGACATGGAACAATGGACTGATTTCAAATAGGGAAAGGAGTACATCAAGGCTGTATATTGTCACCCTGCTTATTTAGCTTACATGCAGAGTACATCATGAGAAATGCTGGGCTGGAAGAAGCACAAGCTGGAATCAAGATTGCAGGAGAAACGCAGATGACACCACCCTTATGGCAGAAAGTGAAGAGGAGCTAAAGAGCCTCTTGATGAAAGTGAAAGAGGAGAGTGAAAAAGTTGGCTTAAAGCTCAACATTCAGAAAAGTAAAATCATGACATCTGGCCCCATCACTCATGGAAAACAGATGGGGAAACAATGGAAACAGTGAAAGGCTTTATTTTGGGGTACTCCAAAATCACTGCAGATGGTGACTGCAGCCATGAAATTAAAAGACATTTGCTCCCTGGAAGAAAAGTTATGACCAATCTAGACAGAATATTAAAAAGCAGAGACATTACATTGTCAACAAAGGTCCATCTAATCAAGGCTATTATTTTTCCATTGGTTATGTATGGATGTGAGAATTGGGCTATAAGGAGAGCTGAGCACCAAAGAATTGATGCTTTTGAACTGTGGTGTTGGGAAAGACTCTTAAGAGTCCCTTAGGCTGCAACGAAATCCAACCAGTACATGCTAAAGGAGATCAGTCCTGGGTGTTCATTGGAAGGACTAATGCTGAAGCTGAAACTCCAATACTTTGGCCATCTGATGTAAAAAACAAAAAAAGACTCATTTGAAAAGATTCTGATGCTGGGATAGATATAAGATGGGAGGAGAAGGGGACAACAGATGATGAGATGATTGGATGGCATCACCAACTGAATGGACATGAGTTTGAGTAAGCTCCAGAAATTGGTAATGTACAGGGAAGCCTGGCATGCTGCAGTCCAATGGGGTCACAAAGAGTCAGACATGACGAGCGACAGAACTAAACTGAACTGATCCAATTTTTCCAGTACCTTTTGTTGGAAGATAATTCTTTCTTCACTGAACTGACCTTACATTGTTGTCAAAAATCCCTGTATGGAGGAATTTATTTTCTGGCTATCTACTCTGTTCCATGATCTAGTAGTCTGTCAAAATATGAGAATGGTGGTTTCCAGTTTTTAATGAATATGACAAAGTCCCTCAAGCTCAAAGCTGTGATTCTCTTCCCACACAGGTAATATCAACAAACCTGTTTTGAAGTTCTGCCTTTAATTATTTGCCCCAGGTCTGGATTTTCTTAAAGTTGTTTATATATTAAGTGTTTAATACTGTTGACACTCAGGGCTCCCCTCAGAAAGCATCATAAACCTCTTTTCTATTAAATTCTTTAGAAGCAAGTATGGAAATATATGTTGAGAGAAAGAAATGTGGAAATTCTAGCTTCAGGTAAATGCTTCTGGGTTTCTTTAAAATTCCCTCAAAGTTCAGCAGAAGATAGAGATGGATATTCAAATGAAATTAAGGAGCTGGACAGAAATTTGAGATAACATCTTTTAACATGTAATAGACCATGGCTAAATGTTAGGATCCCAAATGTTTAAAGATGTGTTGAATTTGGAATATCATTTGCAATGAAACTCTGAACACCATATTTTCTAAAGAAAAGCCAGTTAGAATCCATACATAATATTTTGTGAACATTATTATGTGTGTATATTAAAATTTATTGTATATATGTTAATTCAGCATGTATTAGCATATATACTTAATTAAATTCAGTTCAGTTCAGTCTCTCAGTTGTGTCCAACTCTTTGCAACCCCATGAACCGCAACATGCCAGGCCTCCCTGTCCATCACCAACTCCCAGAGTTCTCTCAAACTCATGTCCATCGAGCCGGTGATGCCATCCAGCCATCTCATCCTCTGTCATCCCCTTTTCCTCCTGCCCCCAATCCCTCCCAGCATCAGTCTTTTCCAACGAGTCAACTCTTCTCATGAGGTGGCCAAAGTACTGGAGTTTCAGCTTTAGCATCAGTCCTTCCAAAGAAATCCCAGGGTTAATCTCCTTTAGAATGGACTGGTTGGANAAAATAAAGGCTGACACTGTTTCCACTGTTTCCCCATCTATTTCCCATGAAGTGATGGGACCAGATACCATGATCTTCATTTTCTGAATGTTGAGCTTTAAGCCAACTTTTTCACTCTCCTCTTTCACTCTCATCAAGAGGCTTTTTAGTTCCTCTTCACTTTCTACCATAACGGTAGTGTCATCTGCATATCTGAGGTTATTGATATTTCTCCTGGCAATCTTGACTCTTGCTTGCGCTTCTTCCAGTCCAGCATTTCTCTCAAATTTGGTTAATTCAGGAATTATTAAATACAAAGAAAAATAGAAAAATCACATTCAATGCTTAATATAAATTCAAAGTTTATGTAATAAATAATAAGCCAAAAATACATAGTTCTCTTCTGCCCAAATTATAGTTCTTGTCTTCTAGTTCTATTAAACTATTTTCCACTAAACTCTTCCATTTCATTTCTATTAAACAATTTCTATGAAAACTTTTAGGTGTCTTGGGGAAAGCACTGTACTTTGAAAAGACCAAATAAAATAAGCATACAATATCAGATCATACAATATTAGTTACATAAAGGTATGGGATAATTGGAGAAGGAAATGGCAGCCCACTTCAGTATTCTTGCCTGGAGAATCCCGTGGACAGAGGAGCCTGGTGGGCTGCCATCCGTGGGGTCACACAGAGTCGGACACGACTGAAGCGACTTAGTAGCAGCAGCATGGGATAATACTCTTTACAATGAAGGCACTAGGGACTAGGATCATCGATGACTTGCTGAAAGATATATTTTGCTAATGAATGGCTGGGATGAGTAATAACACTTCCACCCCACTTTCCCTGTTCTTCCAAATGAAGACAATGAGTAATGGTTAAAAACCAATGTGTAAAAAGACCTCTACTTACTACTTAAAACTGCAAAGATTGGAAGAAACTATCTCCACCCACAACAAGTTTAGCAGGAGCTAAAAAGTGATATATACATAAACATAGAGCATTCATGCTTGCTCGCTCAGTCATGTCTGACTCTTTGAAACCCTGTGGACTGCAGCCCACCAGGCTCCTCTGTCCATGGGGATTCTCCAGGCCAGAATACTGGTGCGGGTAGCCCTTTCCTTCTCCAGGGGATCTTTCCAACCCAGGGATTGAACCCAGGTCTCCCAAAGTGCAGGAGGATTCTTTACCATCTGAGCCACCAGGGAAACCCAATAACACTGGAGTGGGTAGCCGATCCCTTCTCCAGGGGATCTTCCTGGCCCAGGAATCAAACTGGGGGTCGGTCTCCTGCAGTGCAAGTGGATTCTTTAGCAGCTGAGCTACTAGGGAAGCCCAAATATAGAGCATATATGTTTGCTATTTAGGGTCTGGGAAAGGGTCCAAATTGAACTGAGTTCAAGTCCTGATAGAAGAAGGAAAAGAAGGACAGGAGAGGATGGGGAAGTAACAGAAGCAAATTCTCCTCAGGTTGAGCTGATCAGTAGAGGCCTCAAGGTGGTCCTTGCAAGAGGGAATTTAAAAACTGAAGGTAGAGAAGGAAAAGGAACAGGAAAAGCCTGTAAAGATGAGGACACAAGAAAGTCAGATGGGAAGACATCACATTCCTCTTTGCCACAGCCCTCCATGCATAGACCTGCACTTCCCTGAAATGCTCTGCCTTTATGAAGACTACCTCTGCTCCCATCGCATGACTGCAGCTGGTACATGGCAGCAAGCATTTCCTCAAGCTGGTGTGTACCTTAAGAGGGGGGCATCCTTGTGTGTACTGTTCCACTGCAATCCACATGGGACAAGATGGGAAAAAACTTGATTGCTTTGTGATCAGCGTGCATGAGAAACAAGCTTTGTGTCCCATTCCAACACTTTGATACTTTTCTTTAACTAAAGGTGGAGAAGGCTTTCAATAAAAGTAATCCACACCCCAAGCCTCATAACTTTCACATTATGGCCTGGCTACTTTCCAACTCCTCCATGACAGGAAAAAAGCACCCTCCAATTTAATAACTAAATTAATTTTTTCCTCCCACAACAGCATGTGCAATTATTAAAGTCAGAAAGATCTTGGCAGCCTCTTGCACCAGTAAATAGAATGTTGCATTCTCATCATATGATTAATTAATATTCCTGATTCAAGGAGATATGGAATCGCTTTACGTTCCTTGTGTTATTGAATAACCCCATGTGCATTATTACCCAGGCACTATTTTACGTCCATGTAATTAAATCCTGAGTAATCGGCCACAAAAGCTTAAGTTTCTTTGGAAGCTCTGTGTGAGGGACGAAAAACAGAAGCTAAGGGTGTGCCTGAATGTGAGAGAAAAGAAAGGAAAAGAAGGAAAGTCTGTATTAGCCAGTCAATCGTGTCAGAGAATCCGGTTTATTCCTTTCTTGTCCATGGTTTGCAATCTTATTTAGTGTTTTCTTTCTAGTGTTATTTCCTTATTCACACATCAGAAATGCTATATATATATAGACAGTCAAGAAACCTGCCTATGTGATCCTTGAAAGTTATAACTGATTGGCCGCTTTATCAATGGTTTCAAACCAAAAAAGCTATTCTCCAGGGTCAAGGGAGTATGAACAGAATGTTTTGGGGAATCCAACGAAGAGATGTTATGGAACCAACTGTATTCATCTCTCATTCCTTCATATTCAGGATCCAATAAGAAAGAGACACATTGCATCTTCTAACAAGCTGTCTCAAATACTGCAAAACACAAACCAAAAGGACAAACTTATGCCATACCTGCTACTTCGCTTTTCTTCTTAAAGGAGCCAATGTCTTTCTCACAGTTAATTGATGTAATGAGCTATTCAGGTAGAAATGATTGCATCTTTTGAGAAATGTCTGCATCATTAACGAATCAGGATTTTATCCCTTCAAACTACCTTTGGGATTTCTAGGGCATCAGAACACTCCAGAGAAGGCTGGGTCCCCAGTGAATAGCTCATCAAACATAGGAAACAACTTTGTCATGTTGAACGATTTCCCCCAGTGAAAGATTAGTGGAGAAAGTAAAGGAGAAAAAAAAAAAAAAAATTGTGCCACAAACATAAACTGAGAAAAAAAAAAAAAAGCCANTAGGAAACAACTTTGTCATGTTGAACGATTTCCCCCAGTGAAAGATTAGTGGAGAAAGTAAAAAAAAAAAAAAAAAAAAAAAATTGTGCCACAAACATAAACTGAGAAAAAAAAAAAAAGGCCAGAAAATTGTTAGGAAGTAGTAACCAACATATTTAATGTTAGAAAAAGGAGATGCATTTAAAAAATACTCTCCCAGTCTGCCCTCAAGAAAATACACATTATAGAATCACTCTGTTTGCTTTTCTACTGAATTGAGATGCTTTCAAAAGGAAGAAAATACCCATATATAGGTGATAGGGAAGAAATATATACTGACACTCTTGAATAATTCAGGAATCTGCTGAAAAGATTTTGAGAATTCTACTTTCACAAAACCCCAACATTTAGATCCTTAATATTGCTTTCCAGTTAAACTCTTGGAGTACTGATGAGGATTACTGAATTGAGCTAAGGTAATTGGTAACAGTCATGGAAGGAAAAATGATTCTGGGTAAAAGAAAATGACAGTCTCAGTGTTTCTCCTTCATTTATTAGTTAAGTTAAGCCTAGCAAAAGCACAGACTCTTATAACCACATGGGCTTTACTGAAATATTATATTTCTCAATCCTCAAATATACTTTGCTTTTTATTTCTATTTTCTTCTAATCCCTACATATTCTGTTTGCCTTTCTCTCTAGAGCTTATTATATTTCTGAACCTTCTGAAATCACTAATGCATTTATCACTCAGTAAATTTTAATTAAACATGGAAGTAAAAATAAAATCCACAAATTAGTATTTATTTTCTACTATTTTTTAAAATTTACGTGGCTTTTCAAGTGTCAGTCAAAACCAAAAATTCAAGGGAATACAGGTTCTCTAAATTTGAACACAGAATCGCTGTGTGGTTGGACAGGACTTAAATTGTTCTGGACTCACATTCTCCCTATTAAAGAAAGTCATTCTTCACAGGAAAGTCAGAAAAGTAACATTATACTAGAAAACGTTTGTTTTTTTTAAATAAAGTGTTCTCAGAATTCAAANTTTTCAAGTGTCAGTCAAAACCAAAAATTCTAGGGAATACAGGTTCTCTAAATTTGAACCCAGAATCGCTGTGTGGTTGGACAGGACTTAAATTGTTCTGGACTCACATTCTCCCTATTAAAGAAAGTCATTCTTCACAGGAAAGTCAGAAAAGTAACATTATACTAGAAAACGTTTGTTTTTTTTAAATAAAGTGTTCTCAGAATTCAAAGTATTGTGCTCCTGAAAGCTATTATGAGAACAGAAGATTTATTATGTTTAAATTTTTCTTAGATTTTTCCCCCAAAAGGCATTTAAACTATGGTTATAGCTTGTCAAATAATTATTTTAAAAAAAGACAAAAACAAGAAAATAAAGAATTAAGACCAAAAAGGCAGGACATAAATAGTAAGTTAAATACATATTTGTAATACCACTCCTTATTTTTATTCTCTAGAAAATGCCTTCAATTTTAAATAGACAGTATCAGTATTAGCAAAGTACTTTAGATTATTGTGTAGCTTATTATGGACCCAAAGTGGTTCTGAAAACAAAGTTTCATTAAACAGAATCAATCATACCTATAGTATGAAAATTTGGGTTTGGATATAGTTCCCAGTTCACCAAAAAGTTCAGTGTTCACTGAGAAAATAATAAAAAAATAAAACCACACAGGGGAAAATTCTGTTCCCTTTAGTATGCAGAGAGCACATAGGCTGGAAGTAGCTTCACCTGCCAGTTGTGATTAATTTGCTATTTCTTACAACGTCTCACTTTGATTATTAATGATAATGATTTGATTTATGAGTTCTGTTCACTGAATATTCTCAATTTCCAAAGATGTTCTCTTTTGAGAAAAAAAAAAAAGGAGGGGGGAGAAAAAGCTATTGGGGAGATAGTGACTCAGGTAATGCAATATGGCATCATTTACCTCTAGACGCTGGTTCAATCCATCTCCCCACATTTTCCTGAGGTGTACAGGGAAATCTAAAGGCCAGGGCAGAGATACTGTATATAATGAATGAGTGAGGAATATCGTGATCCACCTCTGTTCTGAGGTTTTGTCTCCTCATGTGTTATGAGAATAGAGAACATTTGGGACCAGGGCTTCTGTATTTTAAGGCTTTTTTTCGGTGCAGAATTATCACATGTAAACCCTGTGACATGAATTGCATATTAACATTTTCTCATTCATGCATATATTAAGAAGCTGAGATGTTTAAGGCTGTATAAAAAGATGTTGTTTCTCAGAATAGAATTATAGAGAATTAAGGCAATTAGAACTCTGAGGGGCTGTACACAGCACTAGTTTAGAATATCATAGCTTCTACCGGCTGACCTCTTTGTTGATCACAGAAAAGAAAATTCAGTAGAAATTAATTTGGAGCTTTTCATATATGCAGAATAACTCAGAAGTAATTGATTTTTAAAGGTTGAAAATACAAAGGCTCTCATCTGCCTTGAGAAATATCTTCTAGGAAAATAACTGTAAGACAGAAAAATAATGTAATCATCTTTGCCCAGATCACACCCTCCACTGGGGATCTGAGGACCTGAAAAGATTTCAGAATCCTCAGCACTGCTTCAGTGAAATACTCACTGAAAGTTGATGAGCCTCTGGCCTCACTAAGTTTCCACAGAAAAAAAAGCATTGATAATAGTGTATCTTATTATTCGTAGAGCTTTCCAGAGGCTAGAGCCTTAGATACATAATCTCATTTAGTCCTGATAAGAAGACAATAAAACAATTATGGTTACCCCTTTTACAGATGTGGAAAGTAAGGCTCAGAGAGATTGACTGTCCCAGGTCATACAGCCGGGACGTGGTGCTGACTGAGGCAGTGTCATCCCATCGCACCATCATGACACCCTCCCTCTTCTTTATCTTTCCCTTTGTTGTTGTTCAGTCATGTCTGACACTTTGTAACCCCATGGACTGCAGCCTTCCAAGCTTCCCTGCCCTTCACTAATCTCCCAGATCTTGCTCAAACTCATGTCCATTGAGTCGATGATGCCATCCAGCGATCTCATCCTCTGTTGCCCTCTTCTCCTCCTGCCTTCAATCAAGGTATTGGAGCTTTGGCTTTAGCATCAATCCTCCCAATATATGTTCAGGGTTCATTTCCTTTAGTATTGACTGGTTTGATCTCCCCTGAGTTAGGCTGAAATGAAGCAGAGACCATAGAAGATTATGTGGGACATCCCCTAAACCTCTCCAGCCAGTTGTTTTTGACTTCTTTCAGTCTAACTGGTAATGGTTCCAAAGCTCCATGATTCTGTACTTTAAAAAGACAATCTCTTCACCCTTTTAGTCTCAACTGTCCATGGATACACTGGTGATCTCCAAGTTTATCTTTCCATTATAGATCCCTGGCTCAGTTTCAGACTCATATGTAATTGCTAAATGGTCAACTTCTCTTGGGAAACCAAGTGAATACCCAACTTCACTTAGATATCACTGGTATCTCATGACCATGTTTTCAAAATCCACACTGATCTTCCTAAAACTCTTCCTACTCCTATACTGTGCTTTACTGCACCTTGATAATCCCTTCCCATCTAGATATCTGAATATCTTACTGTCTTTTCCCTTGCCACCTACAGCAAATTAGTCACATTTATGCTAGTATGAGAGAGATACCCCATGTCCAGGGTGAGAGAAAACCAAGTAAGATGGTAGGCAATGGGAGAGGGCATCAGAGGGCAGACAGACTAAAACCACAATCACAGACAACAGGCCAGTCTGATCACATGGACCACAGCCTTGTCTAACTACGGTAGTGTCATCTGCATATCTGAGGTTATTGATATTTCTCCTGGCAATCTTGACTCTTGCTTGCGCTTCTTCCAGTCCAGCATTTCTCTCAAATTTGGTTAATTCAGGAATTATTAAATACAAAGAAAAATAGAAAAATCACATTCAATGCTTAATATAAATTCAAAGTTTATGTAATAAATAATAAGCCAAAAATACATAGTTCTCTTCTGCCCAAATTATAGTTCTTGTCTTCTAGTTCTATTAAACTATTTTCCACTAAACTCTTCCATTTCATTTCTATTAAACAATTTCTATGAAAACTTTTAGGTGTCTTGGGGAAAGCACTGTACTTTGAAAAGACCAAATAAAATAAGCATACAATATCAGATCATACAATATTAGTTACATAAAGGTATGGGATAATTGGAGAAGGAAATGGCAGCCCACTTCAGTATTCTTGCCTGGAGAATCCCGTGGACAGAGGAGCCTGGTGGGCTGCCATCCGTGGGGTCACACAGAGTCGGACACGACTGAAGCGACTTAGTAGCAGCAGCATGGGATCTGTCTCTTATACACATCTAGATGTGTATAAGAGACAGGAGCTGGGTAGAGGAAAAGGAAATCAGGTCAGAAAATATGGGACCTGAACTGTAACATTTCATACTGGAGAGGGTCAGGGTAGAGATGATCACAAGGTGGTGGAAGAGCTGCCACTTGCCTGCGCCAGGTCTGCTAGTTGGAAAGTACTGTACTGATGATTCTAAACCATTAGCAGCAGTCTACCTACACTGGGTGACTGGGGGAGCTTTGTAAAACTATAGCTCACTGGCCTCAGTCCTGGAGACTTGATTTGGTAGACTTGATCTGGATCCTGGAGACCCAGATTCGCTGGATGAGTGGTATGCAGCCAGACATGAGAACTACAGTAATCAACCTCTGTGATTTATACGGACTTCCTTGGTGGCTCAGATGGTAAAGTGTCTGTCTACAATGTGGGAGATCTGGGTTCAAGCCCTGGGTTGGGAAGATCCGATGCCGTGGTATGAACACAGGTCAATAGTTCAGGCACACTCAGGCCATACAAACAACCTTCAAATGGTATCACCAGGTGTAGAGGAGTTCATTCCTGTCCCTCATTTTGAAGACAGAGCTATTCTACACTATTAGCTCATTTTTCTCTCATCAGGGACTGATGCACACGAGGACTGCTTTTTCCTGCTCTGTACCAATCTCCACTCCATTTCCCCTTTTTCTTTCACTGTTCAGCTAATTTCCATTTTCTTTCTCATGCATATGAGCAAATTCATCCTGACACCTTTTCTGCTCTCTCTTTTTTTTTTTGCAAGTGTTACTCAAGATTGATTTGGGAGGGGAAATATTCTATTTATTCAGGAATAAAAATAACCTTAACCATAGTTGAGAAATTTTACTCATTCATTGAAAAAATAGTTATTTGGCACTTGCTAAGTGCCAGGCACAGTTCTATGTTCTAGAAATTCATCTGTGAGTGAGCCAGACACATTCCCTGCCCTCATGGAACCTACAGTGTAGTGAAGGAGACAACGTGATGATGAACGGACAGCACCCAGAATGGAGTTAAGTGCCGCAGAGACAAAGTGGGGCAGATCACTAGAGCTTGGTCAGTAAGGTCCAGGGGAGGCCAAGAGCAGTGGGCAAGGAAAGACCTGATGGAGTGAAGGAGTACGCCCTTCTCAGAACTGCAGGAAGAGCACCCCATGCCCAGTGAGCAGCAAATACACGGACCCTGAGGCAGGAATAAGTGTGCCATGTTCAAGGAATTACAGAACGAGCAAGGCAGAGGATGGTAGGATGTAAGGCTGGAGGGGCAAAGAGAGTCCTGAGGCTTATTTCAGATGTTACTTCGTGGTGGTATAAGATGAAAAACAAGTTGACAGTTACTTTGACAAAATACAGGTTGTCAATTCCTCCACAGGAGCAGTTTCAGTGAGAACAAAAACCTCTTTAAATGGGTTAAGAGGAAATTGTGGAAGGTAAAAAAGTGGAAATTTTAAGTAAAGATGAGTTTTTCTTGCAGTTTGCCATAAAGATGAGCAAAGAGATGTACCAATAGTGAGAGAGTCTTTTAGACAGGTTTTTTTTTTTTTTTAAGATGATAGAAGTAAAAGCATACTGATATGCTAATGAATGACCCTTTGGAATAGAAGAAATTGATGATGCAGGAGAGAGGATAATATTAATAATTATAAGATAAGAGCTCTTGAGTAGGTGAGAGAGATAGGAACAGGAAGGCAGGCAAGAGCTTCTTGCTTCTCTCGGTTAATCAATTAATCATGGGGAGAATAGCTTCATTTTCTTGGATTGCATCTTATTTTCTTAGTAAAATAGGTGAGGTCATGAGTTGAGAATAAAGATAAAGAGAGTAGTTTGGGGAATCTGAGAAAAGAAGGAAATGTATGAAATAGTCCACTCAGAGATGGTGAGACTGAATTAACTAGGATAATATAGTGAAAATGCAGTGATGAGTGTTCTGAGATTTATGACCAGAAATTCAAGGTGAGACAGTAGGGAAAATTCTGTCTATAAAGTGCACATATGAAATCAAAAGAGGGTTGGATTAACCAGATTTGGAGATTTTCCAGGCAGGGCAACAGAGTGACAAACACAGGAAAAATTTACATGTTGGGCAGGGTACAGGGATGTGAGGGACAGTGCAAAAGGGATAGAGCTGATAGACTATCTGGTTGGCTGAAGAATTTTTGGAGTCCAAGTGCCACTGGGAATGATCTGGAAAGTTAGGAGGTGGTGGTTGGAGAAAAACATGCTTCAAGTCAAGATTCCCAAGGTGGTTCAAGGTTCACTAAGAGGCAGGGCTTCTCAGTGATGGTGGCCGTGGGCGAGAGGTGATAGGAGAGGCGCTCGTCCTCCTGTCCACCGGGAGGCAGCATAGAGCAGGGGGGTGGGATCGTCTACCTACCGCTTCTTCCTAGGAGCTCAGTGTTTGCAGGAAGGGAAGTGGGGTGGAAGCAGCCCTGAGGGAAGAGAAAAAGAGCTGGGCCCTGCCCTTAGAGCCTTTGGTGTTGGGGGCATGAGAGAAGATGGAGCCAGGCTTCAGCTGGAACAAGGCGGTGAAGAGAATATCAAAACAGAGTTTTCAGCATCAGGAGAATTTTCTGGTAAGAAGTTCCAGTGGACATAGTAGAAAGGTTAGAAGAGAGATAGCTGAAGGGAGAAATAGGAGATGGGAGACAGCTTAGGGGATACAGAGAGGCAAATTGGGATGAGTCCTGATAGTGAGGCTTGGACTTTTTATGATGCCAGGGAAAACAGGAATGTACAAAGTGGTAAATGGTGAGTTTCATTTTTGTAAAATTGAAGTATAGTTGATTTACAGTGTTAGTTTCTGCTGTACAACAGAGTGATTCAGCTATACAGATAAATGTGTTGGTATA